>JARYGA010009098.1:0-40771 GCA_030545235.1 Helianthus tuberosus | reverse complement strand
TTTCTTCAAGTTCACATCTTCAAATTTTGTCTTCAAAAGTTTATAAAACATGTGAGAGAGTTGCCACCCATTCTTGCCCAATAAGAGAGTCTCTAACCATGCAACTTGCATGCTATGTGATTGGCCAAATGTGTTTGGGAAGACCACCCAATGAAGACTCATGCAAATGCATGAAACATTATTGGACCAACAATTTTTGGGAAGAACACATGGGGTGGGCGGCCTAGCTTTATTTTTATAAAAAAAATACAATTTCTTTTATAAAATATAAGTCTTACACACATATATATATTTTATAACTTTTATAAAATATAACATCATATGTTATAAGACTTATGCTATTTTTATTATGTTATTTAACCAATTAAATAACAAAATAAAATATTCTCTCAAAATAAATTATCCATATAATTTATTAGTTTGTCAAGTGCAATTATTTAGAAAACCAATTTCTAAATATTCTAAGTGTTGATATTTATTTATTTGATCATATCATAAATAAATATTGTAAGTGTTTGTCTAGCTTGTTATTGGGTATGACTCGACTTGGATCATAACGTACTAGCCACATCAATTTAATATGTGTCTTGGGCATACAGAGTCCAACAATCTCCCACTTGCACAAGATACATAGAAGATTGATGCAAGTAGTAAATGACGCCTAACTACGGTTTACTACCCCTAATACGTATGACTATATGTGCCATTCAATAACATCATCCCCTTCAAGTCCCTTACTTGAACATGATTTAGGTGAATCTATCATTTATCCTTTCGTTACAGATGTCATGTCAAATCCAAAGACACAGAGTGATCACTCTCTGTTGATTTAACTTTAGCAGGCCTTAGACATCTTACTCTCAACGAATAAGAGGAACAAATCCCATCTTGACTACATACGTCTCTCACAATCACCTTGTACCATACCTGAGCTTAGCCTTATGTACTGTCATATTACTGACAGCGAAGAAATAAGTCAAGGCATAATATTTGGTGAATATCAAGACCCAATATGTATCTCAGGTCTGAGGATACTATGATATTCTCCTTTACTCAAAATTACTTATGATCAATCACAAATGATTCCATGCAGTAATATTTGAGAGCGAGTCAGTCCAATATTTGTATCCCACAAATATCTATGAACCTTGGCAGCAACACTTTGCTCTATATTCATACTAAATGAATATCCACCAATCCAAGTTCATAATAGTCTTACATTCATATTTGTTCCCACAATTATGATCGACTACGGACATTTAGAATAAGTAACTTATTCACGGATTTAAACATGCTAATATGGAACATAACTCAACATACCATAAAGAGTTATAATAACAATTGTTCCAATATCCAAATACAAAATAGATCAAATCCAATCACTAGAATATCGAAGTCCTAAGGCACAAGTATGACCCTTTCATGCTTTGCCCATTCAAGGAGCTTCGTGAGTGGATCCGCAATATTTTGATCAGTGTGAACTTTGCGAATACATATCTTTCTCTTTTTCAACTTCATCCCTTATGTAGTTGAAACTCCGCTCAATGTGCCTAGTCTTTTGATGTACACGAGGTTCCGTGATTTAAGCAATCACACCATCGTTATCAGAAAGATCACTAGGGTCCTGAATGGTAGGGACTACCCCTAGATTGGTAATAATTCAAGTGGCAGATCCATATGAATTATCTCGATCAATGAAGCGGCGATGTATTCTGATTCTGTAGTGGACAATGCTACCCTGTTTGTGATCGAGAACCGTCTTGATCAGTTTGGAAACTCGTATCCATGTAACCCTTTACAACGAATTCCTAAACTCGCATCCTTGTAACCCTTTACAACGAGTTCTTCTTTACCAGATCCATATATTAGAAATATATCCTTAGTCCTTCTAAGGTATTTCAATATATATATATATATATATATATATAACAGTCACCCAATGACCATTTCTTGCTGGTTTCTTCTCGTTATGCTTAAAGCGCATAACTTGTCCAGTCTAGTGCATATCATTTCGTACATAATGAATCCTATAGCTGACGCATATGGGATTCCTTTGATTCTTTCTTGCTCATCCTTTGAGCTTGGACATTGAGATGCACTTAATATTGTCCTCTCTTGAATAGGTACAAAACCTTTCATTGAGTTCTTTATCTTGAACCCTTTCAAGACTTTGTCAATGTATGCACTTTAGTTTAAACCTATCAATCGCCTTGATCTATCCCTATAGATCTTTATTCCCAAAATATAGGCGACTTCACCAAGATCCTTAATGGAAAAACAACTTCCAAGCCAAGCTTTTACACCTTCCATGGTTGGAATGTCATTCCCAAATAGTAGAATGTCATCGACATACAGTACTAAGAAAGTAATAATGCTCCCACTAGCCTTCTTATACACACAAGCTTCATCGTCGTTCTTGATGAATCCATATTCCCTAATTTCTTCATCAAAACGATGATTCCAACTTCTAGATGCTTGTTTCAATCTATAGATTGATTTCTTTAACTTGCATACTTTGTCAGGATGTTTTGGATCAACAAAACCTTCAGGCTTAACTATATAGACATCTTCCTCAAGATATCTATTAAGGAAAGTCGTTTTGAGATCCATTTGCCAAATCTTATAATCATATTGTGCAAGTATGGCAAATTATATCCTAGTTGACTTTAGTATCGCCACGGGCGAGAAGGTCTCATCATAATCAACCCTTTGAGTTTGAGTGAAACCTTTTGCTACAAGTCTTGCTTTACAAGTATCCAAGTTACCATGCATATTGTTTATTTCCTGAAAACCAACTTACTTCCAACTACTTTTGGAGTTAAGAGGTGCTATAACCAATTCCCATACTTGGTTGTTATACATGGACTGCATCTTTACGTTCAAGCCATTTGTCACAATCGAATTTTGACATTGCATCATGGTATGTGGTTGGTTCACCCGAATCTACCACGTAGCATCCATCCATGAAAGATCCATATCTTTTAGGTGGATTACTAATTCTACCAGATTTGCGAACGTATTGTGTGTGTTGATCAACCACTTGATCATTTTCAACACCCTCTTGTTGAATGCTAGTATCAACCAAACGTGTATCGGCTTGTGGTTCTCGATCCTTATCAAGTTCCACTGTTCTACTAATTCCTTCCACAAGGAACTTAGCTTCCAAGAACTCAGCCTTTTGAGCAATAAATACCTTTTGCTCTGTTGGATCGTAGAATTAATATCCTATACCATCTTTAGGATATCCTACAAAGATACACTTAGTGGATCGTACTTCCAATTTGTTTGGGGTGTATTGTGTCACACCCCGACCACGTGGAACATACAAAACGTGGCGGAAACGTCGGGGAGTGTTGTAACAGAATTAATTGTTTCAAATCCATGGCAATTGAAGTTTCGTTTTATTGATTAAAAGTGTTACAATGTCTTAATAAACAAAGAAATACAACATAATTAACTAGTCTTGCATCTTTTATTGTCACTAAAGCCCAAGTCTGTCTATGTGTATCTTGATCATCTTATGCAACAGCTCCTGAAAAACACATGTGAAAATATGGTACGTCAGCATAAAAATGCCGGTGAGATACATAGGTTTTGTGAAAATAGGTTTCATGACTTATGTTTGAGAAAATGTTTAGTCATGAACCTTGTTAATTGCTTTGTTTTGTAAATCATTTGAAAATCGATAAGATCAGATGATATGTATAAATAATGTATGGTTAAATGAATAACCATGTAAAATGAGTTTGTATAAGATAAGTTGTTTGTAAAACAATGTCTTGTGAAAAGTATGTTATTTGTATAAAATGTTATATGTATCAAACTGAAATGATTCAAATAACGCTACGATATGTAATACCATACAAACACTTATATATAGGAAGTACCAGCGGCGTATCCACCATGTTTGTATCATATTACACACACATCGTTACTTAATCACTTAATCAAACCAAACCACCAAAGTAATGTTCATGTCTAATGTAAATCATGTAATGGATACAAACGGTTCAACAATTACAAACGGTTCACATGGTTCAACGGTTACAAACGGTTCACATGGTTCAACGGTTACAAATACAAACAGTTCACAGATATCAACGGATCACATAGTCAAATGATTACAACGGTTCAAAATGTAATATAATGTGTTCATACGCTGGATAAGCATATGCAACAGAAAGGCAATGTAAAACAATGTACTAAGTAATGCACACAATGGGCACACCTAGCATGAAATGTCATGTAAAACGATGTACCAAGTATGCTAAGTTAACATACGAAGCAGAAAAGTCATGTAAATCAATGTACTAATAGTGTACTAATGAACATAACCAGTATATGATGTGAAAACAGGAAAGCATGAAAGTAACAAGTAGGCACATGTGTTTCACCCCAAAACAGTTTGGAAAACAGTAAAAGAGGGGTCTATGTACTCACTTGAGATTGCTCAGATGTCTAAAGATAATCACCAAGCAATGCTAGAGATCACGGAAATCAAACGGCACCTAAATAGGTAACTATGTTAATTAACCGGACCTAAATCGGAAGATTGGGTAGCATTAGGGTTTGTAAACCAAATGAGTGTAGGAACTCATATGATATGGTTTAACAAAGCCTACATACTAAATGAAACTTAACCTAAGTCTTATCGACCCATTACGACCCGTTTAGGAAGCTTATGCTACTTTAACGCGTCGTGCGCGTGAAACGCGTTCGGACCGCCTAACTAGTCCTATGACAAGTGTTATATGCCTAAACTTGTTACATAATCAGTTATGTGACAAAGGTTTAGGTTACATATGCTTAATTACCAATTATACATGAAAAGGGTATTCTGGTAATTTACCTAAGGCATATAAACTACCTATCATACAACTACTTAAACGATGTGACCATAGGGTATAACCTCGGAAGGTTATTCCCTACCTAATATGGTCACCTAATGTATTTGGTCGGATCCTAATGATCGACCAAATGGGTCGAGTTCGAAGGTATAGGCGATTTATCAGATCGCCTACCCTACGACTCTAGACAACGTGGTAATCAGTGGGCATAGTCCCAAGGGACTATGACCAACGTGATTACACTCATGTTGCGAAGTTCAAACGAACTTCGCATTGACCATTACTGGTCAACGCTGAAAGTCAAACAAAGTTTGACTTTCTGACTCTAAAAGCAATAAAATAAGGAAAAGAACGAAAGAATACTTACCCAGGGTCCCCGAATGCTAATCCCGACTCAAGAACTCAGGTATGAAACAATGGTTTCAACTTAGAGCTCTCAAAATCAGAATTCTTGTGAGTTTAAGCAATGGGGGGTATGGGGTATTTATAGTTTTCGTTGAACCGTTAAGATCGTTTCATGGAAAACGTGTCTTAATCCAAGCCGTACATGTGTTGAAAAGTTATGGTGTTTAGGTGTTTAAATTCCATCCATACATGTGTTGCAAAGTTATGGTGTTTAGGTGTTTAAATTCCATCCATACATGTGTTGCAAAGTTATGGTGTTTAGAATGTGTGGTTGTGAATTAAACAACGGCTAATACATCGAATCTGGTCCCGAATGCGAAAAACGAACCAAATGACGCGACGAATGGATTTTTCTTATGGCGAACACTAAAATAAAATATTTTAGTGCTTACATAAATTTTTGGATGTCCGGATGTATTCAGAACGTAAGTTATGCGTAAAAATGCAAACTTGTGCACTTTTTGACACTTTTAGTCCCTGAATGACCCAAAAGTTTATTTTAGCACACCGAACCCCTCAAAGCCTATTTCTAAGCTATGTAAAGGATATTTATGGTATGTTTAACTTATGGTCATGTTCCGGAAGGTCTGTTACAGTTCAAATTGGCATACTTTCGTAGTTTGTCAACTTTAGTCCCTGTAAGCGATTAAACTTTGATTTCACCACACCAAACCTTCCAAAACTTATATCTAAGTTATGTAAAGGTTATTTAAGGTATGTTAAGCCTATTTCACTATTCCGGAGTGTTCGTTGGATTAAACTGGTTATATCTACACATTAGAGCGCGTATAACCCTCCAGAAAGCGATTTAAAGCTTGAAATCGAACAAGAATTGATATGTGAAATCGATACACATATTTTTACAAATCCCAAGTATGAAATACAATATTTCATTGGTTTGGCATTTGTTTGATGGCCGTGGAGGCACAGGTGTTACATATTGCTTCACATAAGCTTCACAACCCATACTTTTAAATATGATAATGATGGAGCCCTTCCATGCCATATTTAAAAGGTGTCTTATCCACTTTCTTGGTTTGTGCCATATTAAATATACGAGCGACGGAGAGCAAAGCGTAACCCCAAAGTGATAGAGATAAGGCGCTCCTAGCCATCATAGATCGAACCATATCTAATAGAGTTCGACTCCTCCTCTATCGAAACGAAGAACTTTAAAAGAGTTGATTTTGTACTTCACCTTTTGAAGATTCTGAATGTTTCAAAACTTCTTCTTTGTGTCAAGTACACATAACCATAACTACTATAGTTGTCGGTTAAAGTAATGAAGTATCTTTCACCATACCTAGTCATTGGCTTAAAAGGATCATATACATTCGAATGTATGATACCTAAGAAATCTATTGCCCTTTCCCATTAAAGGGTTTCTTAGTCATTTTACCTTGTAAACAAGATTCACATGTATCAAATGAACCAATTTCATTTGTTTCCAAAAGATCATTCTTTTGAAGTGTTTACATGCGACATCTGTTTATATAACCAAGGCGATAATGCCAAAGATAAGTCTCACTCAAATCCATTTTGAGTTTGTTGGTGATTGCTTGGTACATTGAACTATCAAATGATGTATTATTATGAACCAATTCATAACTACCATTTGAAGGCATAGTTTTAAAGTAAAACATGTCATTCATCGAAATATAAATGTCAAACTTTAAATCAAAACATATTGTCTCAAAAGGGAAACTTAAATAATGTTCCTAGTCAAACTAGGAGCATTCAAAACATTTTAAAACAATTTCCAAACCATTTGGAAGTTTCAAAACATAGTCTCCTTTCTTGTAATGTTTATTTCTTTTGAAACTTTTGCAATGAATTGCAAACACGAGTTCCAAATCCAGTATCTAATACCCATGTGTTAGAAGAAATAACATTAAGGTCAATATGTATCATTAAGATTGTACCTGAGGTTTGCCTAGCATCCCTCTTGTTTTTTCAACTCAGATTGGGCAATTCCTATTTAAATGCCCTATCTCACCACACTTAAAGCATGGATCGTTCGTGGCAACCTTTGCCTTCTTCTCTTTTGGTTTCGGTGGTTTCGCTTTAGTCTTTCTAATTATTTCCCTTTGAATTACCCGTTTCCATTTGCAACATTTGCTTTGGTGTCGGGGTGATGCCCTTTCTTGTTGCCATCCTCATTGATCATTAGAATGGATAAAAGCCTTTTACCCATATTGAGCCTTTCGAAGCGATTAATGTGGCTTTTCATCTTAAAACATAAGATGAGTCCGATTGGGTTTCCTCCATTCGACATGCATGAAGCGCTCGAACGGTTTCGAAGCGTTCTACCCTTAGGAACATTTCCTATAATTGGGTAATCATGTTGTGTGCTCATGATGTTCAAAACCTTTTGAATCTCGGGAATCATAATTCCTAATCATGAGGCAAGAGGCTTGCGTAGTATCCTCGATATACTTAATCCAATCGTTATAGGCATCCTTATCTTCCATAGGATGTTCATCGGGATTAGGATCGTTTTCTAGTGATAGGTTACGGACGGTTTGGGTAATATTGTTAGCGGCCATCTACAAAATTTAACAAGGTTCAATTTTAGTATTTTCGATATTATTATATTTTAATCATTAATACCCTTTGTGTCTCATAGACAATTAATAATTAAAATCTAGAATCCAACGTTACATTTAAATATTGGTTAGGTGACCTTTATCCCATTATTTAAATTAACAAGGTAGTCAACGTTTGACAATTGCAACTCTTTGCAACTTCTAGCCATATGGGATCGGTTAAACATCTTTATGTTTAGTTGGCATGTTTAATCCCATCAACACCTTTTGTTCGCCATGCTTCGGTGACCCTAAGTTCATGGTTTCCAAATCAAGTCGTCCAACTTACACACACGTGTGAGTTTATACACATAAGTGGTTAGGTGACCTTTATCCCACAAACATGGTAAACCCACCTCGAATATACAAGTTCCCTCAAATGTGGTTAGGTGACCTTTATCCCACAAAAGAGTTCCCAAGTGTTTCGAGTGTTGTATAAAAGGATGGTGTTTGACTTGTTTTATAAAAGGGATTTTTGAGTTTTCAAAAATTCTAGTTTAGAAAACTTTATGTACTATACATTTGCATGCATTCAAATCCTTGGTACTTTTGTGAAACAAATTTTCAAGGTTCTTTTTAATAAAACCCATTTTATTATAAAATCATTAATTTTTAATAACCTTTTATTAACCAATTTTAATGATCTTTTAAAGAACCAATTTTAAGCTTGTTGTTGATTATTAGTTTGTTAAGCATGCATATCCAAATATCATCTAAACAACATAAATAAACAACCACACAAGCACAACATATATAACAATAGGTGCATAACCATAGCCAACTATTTTGACAACACTTGTTAGCCGAAACAAGTGTGCCAAAAGGTCCTTCCTAAAGGGTGAATATTGACACAAATAATGTGTTGTTGAACTCCCACTTGATCCCGCATCCAAATGCTTCAAGTATCCTTCTTGTGTTGTGATTACTCCACCTTTTTTGAGCTTCCAAAATGTACTTTAATTCAGCTCCAAACTCCTTTGGACTTCAAAAATGTGTTTTGGTTATCGGGCTAAAATTCCGTTTAGAACTATGAAGTCCTTTATGCCCGAAATTGGCAAAACCAAAACCGCATTTTTGTGTGCATCTTCTTTTACAAAATATATCCTAATACATTTTTCTAGTAAAATAAAATGCACCTAATCTATTTATTTTACATACCAAATGAAAATAAATAAATTACATATTTTTACAAATGGAAGACAAAATAATAATTATTACAACTCATTGAATAATTAACTAAAATCACAAACACAAACATATTCACACAAGGTCATGGCTAGGTTATATGCACCAAAATATATATCCAAATATATATTTATTAATTTCAAGAAGCATAAAAAAATGGTTCCCTTTTAATAACCATTTTCGGCTATGTCCAAAAAACCGAAAAGGTTAGTTTTGTCCAAACAAACAAATCATCCATATGAAATAATTTTTCAAGATTCATTTATGCATGTAAGAATATAATCTTGAAAAACAAAAGGGATAACCATACTTAATATTTCGGCCATAGGGTTTTCACCAAACCCGAAACCCGAAAATTTTAAGTCTATTGAAGCATGCACTCATATAAGCGGCTCTAGATGCCATTGATGGGATTTGAACATGTTTATCAAAGCAATTTCATCCATATGAAATAAAAACGCAGCGGAAATAATGTTTAAAACATGTTACTTTTATAAGATATAAAACCATTTATATGCAAAATCCCAAAACCCGGATCCATATATGAGATGTATGCTATCAAACACAACCATAGGATGTTTAGAAAACTACCTTCTTGAAGTACAAGGAGTAATGGATATGAAGAAGGTGATGCTTCTTGAACGGTTGCCTTCAAGTGTAGAAAACCTCAAGCTTGTATACCCCAAGCCTACCAACAAACACCTTGCGTTTAGCTAGGATTTGAACACTTGCAACTCACATGAAAGATCCCCTCTTGGAACCATCATATGGCCGAAAATTAGAGAGTCTTTTGTTGAGTTCTTGCACTTGAAATGTGAACTTGAAAAAGCCTACTAGATCAACCATACATGACCCGATCTTTAGAGAGTCTTACACTTGATTTTTTTGAATCAAAAACCCCTCTTGAATGATCATGTTATGGCCAAAAATTATTCAGCCATTTTCTCTAGTTTCTTCAAGTTCACATCTTCAAATTTTGTCTTCAAAAGTTTATAAAACATGTGAGAGAGTTGCCACCCATTCTTGCCCAATAAGAGAGTCTCTAACCATGCAACTTGCATGCTATGTGATTGGCCAAATGTGTTTGGGAAGACCACCCAATGAAGACTCATGCAAATGCATGAAACATTATTGGACCAACAATTTTTGGGAAGAACACATGGGGTGGGCGGCCTAGCTTTATTTTTATAAAAAAAAAATACAATTTCTTTTATAAAATATAAGTCTTACACACATATATATATTTTATAACTTTTATAAAATATAACATCATATGTTATAAGACTTATGCTATTTTTATTATGTTATTTAACCAATTAAATAACAAAATAAAATATTCTCTCAAAATAAATTATCCATATAATTTATTAGTTTGTCAAGTGCAATTATTTAGAAAACCAATTTCTAAATATTCTAAGTGTTGATATTTATTTATTTGATCATATCATAAATAAATATTGTAAGTGTTTGTCTAGCTTGTTATTGGGTATGACTCGACTTGGATCATAACGTACTAGCCACATCAATTTAATATGTGTCTTGGGCATACAGAGTCCAACACTAGTATCTCAGAAAAAGGGATCCTTCAAACAAGATTTCAGGGGTTACCTATATATCCAAGTAGTGTTCCCCACGAAATAAGCAAGTAAGGATTTTAGGTTTATATCCCGAACAAACCTACTAAATGTGCAAAAACCTATCGGCACATCATCAGCGAGACTGTTTAACCTTTTAAACTTTCCATATCTTTAGCATACTGTAACTGTCAAGCCAATGTACTATCATTTTCCCTTTTTACACAACCAATTTTTCAATTTTCTATTGTTTTTGGATTTTGAAAATATCTCATGTTTTTGGATTTTGAATTTTTTTACGGTTTTTGAATTTTCTGAAAATATTACCCTATACTCTCCCCCTAAATACCAAAACAAGTAAAAAAATCGACAAACCATTGCAGATTGCTTCTCAACATCATCATCTACAATAGTACCTTCATCAACGCCAAGTACCTCCTCCAACACCGATAAAAGCTTCATACCGTTCAATTTTAGCAAATATTGAAAACGAGTTTTGTCAAATGCTTTGGTATGTAAATCAGCTTTTTGTTCATCAGTGTGGATTTTCTCAATTCGTATCAACTTCTTCTCGAAACAATCTCGGATGAAGTGATGATGAATTTCAATATGTTTGGTTTTAGCGTGATGAACAGGATTTTTAGTAATATTAATCGCTGCCTCATTATCAACAAAGATAGGGGTGTTTAGAAATTGCAAACCGTAGTCGCGCATCTGTTACTGGATCCACAAGATCTGTGAGCAGCAGCTACTAGCAGATACATACTCTGCTTCACATGTGGATAAAGCCACATAGGTTTGCTGTTTGCATTGCCAGGTAACCAATCTTGATCCAAAGAACTGGCACCCCGCTGTTGTTGATTTAGCGTTAACTTTGCAGCTTCCGAAATCTGAATCGGAATATCCTTCGAGCATAAAGTCGCCATCTTTTGGATACAACAACCCCAACGATGGAGTTCCTTTAAGGTAGCGTAATATCCTTTTGACTATTACCATGTGCGAAGCTCTTGGATTAGATTGAAATCTTGCTGCGAGGCAGGTTGGATACATAATATCGGGTCTTGAAGCTGTCAAATACATCAGTGATCCGATCATGGAACGATACATCGTTTCATCTACCTTCTCTCCGGTGAGATCAGGGTTTATCCCATGATTCGTTGCTAATGGGGTGGAGGCTGGAGTAGAACCTGACATCCCGAATTTCTCCAAGATATCATGAACGTACTTCGTTTGATGTATGAAAATTCCCTTTGGCAGTTGATCAACCTGAAGTCCCAAGAAGAATTTCATCTCACCCATCGATGACATTTCAAATTTTTGCTTCATAACTTGTTCAAAATCTTTGCACAAATTCTCATTTGTTGACCCAAATATGATGTCGTCCACATAAATTTGAACTATCAGAAAATGTCCGTCGACCTCTTTGGTGAAGAGAGTGGCATCCACTTTTCCACGAATGAAGTTGTTGGCTAGCAGGTGTTGAGACAATGTCTCATACCAAGCTCTCGGGGCCTGGTGTAATCCATACAGCGCTTTGTCTAGCAAGTAGACCTTATCTTTGTGGATTGGATCGGTGAAGCCCGGTGGTTGTCCGACATATACCTCCTCTTTTACCTTCCCGTAGAGAAATGCCGATTTAACATCTAACTGATATACTTTGAAGTTTTTCCAAGATGCAAATGCTAGGAAGATTCTGATCGCTTCTAGTCGAGCAACCGGAGCATATACTTCAGTGAAATCTATCCCCTCCTGCTGACTGAATCCCTGGACTACGAGTCGAGCTTTGTTACGAACCACAACTCCTCTATCGTCTCTCTTACACTTGAACACCCACTTGGTGTTGATCTTCCTCTGACCATCAGGCAAATCTACTAACTTCCACACTCCTAACTTCTCAAACTGACTCAACTCTTCTTGCATAGCATTGACCCAAGAATCTTCAGTTAGCGCCTCTTTATATGTACGCGGTTCGATCTGCGAAATAAAACAACTAAGTGAAAACTCAGTTTGTAAAGGTGCTACTGTAGAATAAAAACAAGTAAGGCCTTGGTCAATTTGACGTCTAGTGCGAACGCCTGTTTGCAATTCTCCAATGATCAGCTCTTCTGGATGGTATGAAATAGTTCTTGGCATCACCTCGCCTGAAACATCTACCTCGCCTTCCAGATTAGTAACATTCTGATTTGCACCTTGTTCACTGACTGTGTTTGTTTGACTTGAAATCTGAATTTGCTCCCCCTCAGAATCTGAATCACCAGGATCAAATACTGGCATGTTCTCAGATTTTTGATTATCATTCTGAACCGTCTGATTATCATGAGCAACTTCATTTTCTTGAATATCATCATGTTCTCCAGCATTACTTGGACCTGCTTCATCGTCATTTGAAGTTTGTCGTGGTCGTCTTGAATACTCAGCTGGGAACCTTTCCTGCGATTCTTCATACTCTCTCAGAATATCCAACTCGTCAAAGAAGTCTTCTTCTTCTTCTTCTTCCTTTTCTTCTTCCATGTCAAACGAATCCCACAAAGTGTCATAATGAAAACGCCATGAATCTCTAGGATTCTGCGGTGGCATTGTGTAACCTTGACACTCAACATTGTGTGCATCAATAATCCGCTTCAAGCTTGGAACAAAGACTCGTTTCAATGGACTTTGATAACCCACGAAAATTCCTTCAATGCTCTTTGGACCAAATTTACCAAAAGGCTCTAGAACTGTGCAGGGAGACCCAAACGGTTCTAAATACTTCAGGTTCGGTTTGCGATTATTGATCAGCTCGAAACACGTCTTATTGAATTTCTTTACAATGAGAACCCGATTGAGGGTATAGCATGCGGCGGATACTGCTTCTGCCCAAAAATTGACTGGTAGCTTTGAATCAGCAAGCATCGTCCTAGCCGTTTCGATTAGCGTCATGTTCTTTCGTTCAGCTACTCCATTCTGATGCGGAGTGTAAGGAGCACTAAACTCATGCAATATACCTCTTTCATCACAATATTCTTCCATCTTGTTGTTCTTGAACTCAGTACCATTATCACTTCTGATTCTTTTGATACGCCTTTGGTACAAATTTTCAATTTTCCTGAACAACGCCATCAAACTTTCAAACATCTCATCTTTTGTCTTCAGAAATGAAACCCATGAAAACCTTGAAAAATCATTCGTTACCACTAGACAGTAGAAATCCCCTGTAATACTTTTGACGTTTACTGGACCAAACAGATCCATATGGAGTCTTTCTAAAGGTTTCAATACTGAATTGACTTTCTTTTGAGGATGTGATTTCTTCTTTTGCTTGCCTTTGATGCAGCTAATGCACTCCCCCTCAAGATGAAAACCTTTGACATGAACACCAATAACTAAATCGTTGTGCACCAAATGATTCATTTTCCTCAGGTGTATATGACCCATCTTCCGGTGCCACAATTGCGATTCCTTCTCAGTTGCTCTAGAAACAAAACAGTGTGCTCGACCCGTTGTTGTAGTTGCTACACTCATGTCCAACACATACAAATCATTCACTCTAGGCGCTCTCATGATAATCCATTCTTCAGGGATAACAAATCCTGGTTTCAAGATCAAACATTCTTTGTCTGTAAAGTGAGTGGTATACATCCTATCACAGATCTGAGATATGCTCAGAAGATTGTTTTCAAGCTCAGCGATGTAGTTAACTCTTTCAAACGTAACAATCCCATTGGATAACGTTCCTTCTCCAACTATTCTACCACCTCGATTTCCTGCAAATCCCACGTAACCACCATTGAAATTTCTAACATCGTACAACAATGCTGTCTTCCCCGTCATGTGCCGAGAAGCTCCACTATCCATAATCCATCGTGAAACAGATCTTGGAAGCTCCTGCACATATAAAAAACATTTAGTGAGATTTTGATGCTACCCAAGCCTCTTTCGACTCAGGTAACTGGACTTTAATGTGAGATTTTGTAGTATAAAGTGGTGGAAAGTTTTTATCATTAATTTTTAAGCTCTCTGCAGACCCAACCTCAACCTCTTTATATAAGAAAAATCTGTCTTTTTGAGGTTGACCAGATGGTTGGTCTTTCTTCAAAACAACTTTCTTCTCAGAAGTAATAGCCTCTTTTGAATCAAGTTTCTCATAGTACTCCAAATGAACATCCATTTTTACCGGAGTGGTAGAAGATGATTGTTTTTCCGACCCTGAAACCTTTGGTTTTTGAACACTTGATTTCTTTTCAACCACTTTTGGCTTCCATGTTTGTTGAGATGATACAACCCGTTTGTAAAATTTGTCATTTTTAGTTACCACATTTTTAACAGGTTCAATTTTGACTTTTGTTTTCTCATTTTTCAAAATTTTCTCAACAACCAATGGAGCTTTTCCCTTCACATCAACTTTCTTCTTTTGACTCTCAATAATTTCAGACTTAGGCTTAAAGTTGGTACACTTTCGTGCAATATGTCCAACTTTGTTGCATCTGAAGCATGTGTCACACCCCGACCGCGTAAAACAACAAATCGCGGCGGAATCGTCGGGGAGTGTTGTAACAGAATCATTGTTTCAAAACACACGGAAATTTGAAGTTTCGTTTTATTAAACATTAAATATTTACATCGTCTGGAAATCTAAATAAACAAGTTAAACATAGTCTGTCATTGTTATTAAGTCACTAAGGCCTCGTCCAGTCCTATGTGAGCATGCATCCTAGCAATAAACATCATTCAACAACACCTGAAACATATGTGAAAACAAAGTCAGCAAAGAAATGCTGGCGAGTACATAGGTTTTATGTGAGTGTCGGATTCATGGCTAGTTTGCATGTTGCAATACTTAATTAAAAACCTTGTTTTGAAAAGTGTAGTATTGCGACATAATTAACCAACTCAAATCAAGTTGGTTATAATTTGTAAAATCTCGTAGCCATGATTCTTAACCCAAAACATTTATTTAATAAAATTCATTAATAAAACTCGTTAATAATTCTCGTTAATAAAACTCGTTAATAATTCTCGTTAATAAAACTCGTTAATAAATCTCGTTAATAAAACTCGTATATAAATCTTGTTAATAAAACTCGTTAATAAATCTCGTTAATAAAACTCGTTAATAAATCTCGTTAATAAAACTCGTATATAAATCTCGTTAATAAAACTCGTATGGTTTATATTATTTCGAAAACCTCGTTTGTGTGACATCGTTTCAAAATCGTTTACCCAAGTGAACTAAATAACGCCACGGTATGTAATACGATGAAAACATATATATATATAGGAAGTACCAGCGGCGTATCCACCATGCTTTCATCACATTACACCCGTCCCGTTATCTAAACACTAACCAAAAACCAATCGTTTACCCAAATCATTTAATTCTTTAAAAATTCGCTTTAGTCGTTTAAATCATTCTCGTTTTAAATCGTGAAAACTACTTTTGATTGTCTCGCTAATAACATCCAAACCTTCGTGACTTGACTAACTCGCCTATCGCTTCTAGCATTAATAAACCACCAAAGGGTAAATTAACAATCACAGATTCAGTCGTTACCCACCTAACCCACACATAACCATGGGCGCAGTCTGATAACGGGATTTGTCAGATCCTATGGTACCATAACCTAATACTGGTCGGTTCGGCCAAAACTAATGGATATTATTCGTTATGTAAATACAACCAACAAGTTTGTTTACTTTATCGAAATCGTTATTAATTTAATATAAACCATTTTAATCGTTTTTGAAACCATTGTTATAATATCGAAAATCGTTTTGAAAACCATCGTTAAAACCTCGAAAACATTTAGCACATATGAATCACCCCAAAACAATTGAAAACAGTAAAATAGGGGAACTATGTACTCACCTGAGAATGCTTAGAAGTCTTGAACAACAACCAAGCAAAGCTAGAGGGAGCACGGAATCAATCGGCAACCTAATAACTATATAAATAAACCGGACCTAAGTCGGAAGATCGGATAGGATGAGGTTTTGTAAACCAAATGAGTATTGTAACTCATGTGACATGGTTTAACAAAGCCTACATTCTAAATCGAAACCTAACCTAAGTGCTTTCGACCCATTGCGACCCATTAAGGTAGCTTATGCTACTTTAACGTGTCGTTCGCGCAAAGCGCGTTCGAGACATCTAACTAGTCCTATGACAAGTATTATATGCCTAAACATGTTGCATAATCGATTAAGTGACAAAAGTTTATGTTACATATGCTTAATTACTAATTATGTATGAAAAGGGCATTTTGGTCATTTACCTAAGGCATATAAACTACCTATTATACAACTAATTAAACTAGGTGACCATAAGGTATAACCTTGGAAGGTTATTCCCTATGCAACTATGGTCACTAAACATGTTTGGTCGGATCCTAATGATCGACCAAACGGGTCGTTAGGATCGTTCATCGTAAAACGAGCTTCGATCTCATCCGTACACATGTGCCCATGGTTTTATGAAACCATGGGAGCCCGTAGTTTCATTAAAACCATGTGAAAATGAGGGGAACAGCTGGAACAAGCTGGAATTTAGATTTTTCATTTTTGTCCCTTCCTAAGATAACTATGGCAGAATGACAATTTTGGTCCCTGAACTTCAGAATCTTGCATTTTGGCTCATTTTTGACATGTTTAAGCCCCGTTAACCTCATTTAAAGGCTCTAAAATGAAGTTAAAGTATAGGGAACTCAAAACATGCTCAAAAATATCTCGGATTTCGGTTCGTTTGGTCGTACGGTTGTGTTGTTCGGTTAATTACGACGGAAGTCGTAACGAACGCAAAAACGATCCAAATTACGCAACGAATGGAATTTTATCATGCCAATCACTAAAATAAAATATTTTAATGATTACATAAAGTTTTGGATGTCCGGATGTATTCAGAACGTAAGATATGCGCGAAAATGCAAACTTATGCACTTTTGACGCTTTTAGTCCCTGAATGACCAAAAAGTTTATTTTAGCACACCGAACCCCTCAAAGCCTATTTCTAAGCTATTTAAAGGATATTTAGGGTATGTTTAACTTATGGTCATGTTCTGGAATATTCGTTACAGTACAAATCGGCATACTTTCACAGTTTGTCGAAATTAGTCCCTGTAAGCGAATAAACTTGATTTCGCCACACCAAACCCTCCAAAACTTATTTCTAAGTTATGTAAACGTTATTTAAGGTATGTTAAGCCTATGTCACTGTACCGGAGTGTTTTTCGCGTTCAACTGGTTATATTTACGCGTCAGTGCGCGTATAACCTTCCAGAAAGCGATTTAGAGCCCGAAATAGAACAAGAGTTGATATGTGCAAATGATACACATATTTATACAAATACCAAGTATGAAATACAATATTTTGTTGATTTGGTATTTGTTTGATGGCCGTGGAGGCACAGATGTCACAGTCTCCCCTACTTCATGAAATTTCGTCCCGAAATTTATTTAGAGGAAACTTGTGAGAGCTTGAAACATGAAGTCGAAAAGATAAAACAACACTGGTTAGAGTTCTGAACTTCTAGTAACTTTAAATAACATTATGCTTGCAATGTAAGAGGGACACTTATATACAAGTATATGAAGCGCCATTGGTGCGTCCACCGTACCTCCATTACATTGTTCACGTTTCGTTATTGTTGTCACTATCGGTTCTTACACATGATAAATCTTACTGGGGTTCCTGTGCACTGAATTTCATAATTATGTACGCGTCCATATTTACGTAATTCCTTGCATAGTCCACACAGTGCATTTGATAATGTGTAGGGGAAAACCAAATGAATGAACCTGTGATGAGTGTGACTGGACCACCATAGGGTCCTTTCAGCTGTATCATCACATGCCACTCTTAACCAGATTTTGAATTAATCTTTAACTAGACCACTCAAGGGTCTCTTTTCGAATCATGGAATGGTACTATATAACCCAAGGGTCTTAACTACCACGTAGAAGCCCATTAAGGATTTAAGGTAGTACCTTTTGAATATCCTACTATGAATCCCTCATATGAAGATATGGAAGATTCTATGAGGATTTGGATAACGAAAATCGGATCACACAAAAACATAGAGGAGAACACATAAACACATAATCACATAATCGCATAATTGTTTAATTTGCCTTTAATTTGTTATCTTTGGACACGGGTATTTAAAGCATACCAGTAATCCAATCCGTGGATTTCATTTGGCACTTTAAATATTTTCAAGAATCTAACTATGAAGATAGGAAGATCTTAATAGGAATTCGGTTTGTCCTTATTGAGTTGTAATGTACATATTAAGGTGTACAAGGAATCCAATCAGGGCTCCGATTTGGGCGATAATCATCCACAAGGATTCTTAAAATAGAGCAACCTATCGCCCCTTTCGTTTCGAGTTTAAGCTCGAGTTGAAGTGGTAGCTCATATTTCAATAAGCCTTTGGTTACACAAGATCGTTGTGCTTGAAGGACAAAAGATTTGAATATCAGATAGAGTTTGAACATAATGAAGCTTGACTCGTTCCTTTCGACTAAGCGCATCGGCTACGATATTCGCCTTACCAGGAAGGTAGCGAATCGCGCAATCATAATCGTTCAAGAGTTCAACCCATTGTCGTTGCCTCATGTTCAACTCCTTTTGATTAAGAATGAGCTGGAGACTTTTGTGGTCTTGTGAAAACCACACACTTCGTTCCATAGAGGTAGTGTCTCCAGATTTTGAGAGCAAATGCCACAACACCTAACTCAAGATCATGAGTTGTGTAGTTCTTTTCGTGAACTTTCAACTATCTTGACGTATATGCTATGACTTTACCTCATTGCATAAGAACATAACCAAGGCCTAGATTCGACGCGTCATAAAAGACAATGAAATCATCGTTTCCATTGGGCAAGGACAAAACAGGAGCATCACATAGCTTCCGTTTCAGCGTTTGGAACGCTTCTTCTTGCTTATATCCCCACTCCAAAGGCTTATTCTTCTGAGTCAAAGCAGTGAGTGGCACCGCGATCTTTGAGAAGTTTGAAATAAAACGACGATAATAACCAGCGAGACCAAGAAAAGAACGAATTTCTGTAGGTGTCGTTGGTGTATTCCAATCCTTAATTGCAGCAATTTGGATGGATCCACATGAATACCCTGCTTGTTGACTACATGACCCAAAAACTGAACTTCTTTAAGCCAAAATTCACACTTGGAGATTTAGCGAAAAGTTTGTTCCTTCTTTAGGAGTTCCAATGTCACACGAAGGTGTTGCTCGTGATCGGCTCGAGACTTTGAATAAATGAGAATATCGTCGATGAACACAATGATGAACTTGTCTAAATAAGGTTTACAGACCCCATTCATTAAGTCCATGAAGATAGCTGGGGCATTCGTCAAACCAAAAGGCATGACAGTGAACTCGTAATGCCCATATCTTGTGCGGAAGGCAGTTTTGGGAATATCTCCTTCGAGAACACGAAGTTGGTGATACCCAGAACGCAGATCGATCTTGGAAAAATAGGTAGCACCTTGCAGCTGATCAAAGAGATCATCGATTCGAGGTAGGGGATATCGATTCTTGATGGTAAGCTTATTAAGCTTACGATAATCGATACACATTCGAAAAGATCCATCTTTCTTCTTCACAAAGAGGACAGGAGCTCCCCTAAAGTGAATAATTTGATCGGATGAATCCTTTATCAGATAAATCTTGAAGTTGTTTCGATAATTCTTGCATCTCAGACGGTGCAAGACGATAAGGTGCTTTCGCAATTGGGTTGGCATTGGGTACAAGGTCAAAATGAAACTTGACTTGACGAACTGGAGGCAAACCAGGCAGTTCATCAGGAAACACCTCTTGGATAATCCCGAACAAACAGAATATCCTGAATACTCTTGCTCTTGCCTTTATCCTCGGTGACATGTGCCAGAAAAGCAACATATCCTTTTCGTAAATAACTTTGGGCCTTTGTACATGACATGAGCTTCAATCCACCAGAAGGTTTCTCGCCACGAACTTCCAGAACATCGCCAAACAAAAGAGGAATGTGAACAATCTTATCGAAACAAATCACATCAGCATGATGTTTAGCTAACCAATCCATCCCTATGATAATATCGAAACTCCCAAGTTGCATCGGTGTGAGGTCAAAAGGAAAAAAGATGATTACTCAAATTACCATTTCGTTTCTTAGAATGAAACGAGCACTTAGCATCTTCAAGGAAATCATGAGCGATCATATGAACGAGAGAACTAAAATACGGTTCTTTTGGTGTAGGTATCATAGGGGTATGCCATACACACATGCAACTATATTTGTACATCAGAATTGCAAATAAAGATTTATTTATAAAAAAAAATCGATTATTTCCGAGTTCAAAGGAAAATACTAGAAACATAAACATAAGATTCGGATTATTCAAAGCAGCAGCTTCTTCTAATCGGCCAAATGCTCTTCCGTGGGTCGGATTTGCATTGAAAATCTTTGGGTATCTGTCCCAGACATAACCCGTCTCGCCATAGGTGTAGCAAATACCAGGAGGAAAATGAGCCTGTGTTGGATCTGCTTGAAATTGAACGGGGTTCCGAAAAGCTTGGTTTAGCCCAGTGACTGAACGACAGTCTCGTGCCAAATGACCGATGAGTCCACAGTTGAAACATTTATGACAATTGACACTGGCATAGTGGTGGAGGTTACACTGATTGCACAGAGGAGCAGTTCCTAAGTACGGCTTCTTGGCTGGTGGTGCTGCCACTTGGCTAGGTTTTGCTTGATTTGGTGTAACGGCTACGGGACCCTTTGGAGCTTTACGCTTCTTTGACTTTTTCGAAGGCTCGGCTTCTGCTTCTTTCGATGCTTCTTGGGTGGCTTCATTATTGAGACGAGACATGGCGATACCTAAATCCACAGTCTTCAGGATTACTTCGCCCATTCGTTGGGATATTTGGCAGTTTGCTCGGACATTTGAGTGTCGTTGCGATGAAGCGACATTCTAGAGGAATGAAAGACATAGGAGAAAACAAGTGAAATGTTATCGGATAATTAAAACAGAACAACAACGCATAGAAATTGCGATCATTTGTTTGTTACCTAAGGCAAACAAATGAGATGGTGATTAATCAAAGTAAACGGGTCATATTAATGTATCACTGAAGACATGCTCACCTATAAGTGAATACTCACCCCAAGAGTTCCCAGGTAAGAGTGACTGGTCTGATGCTGCGGATTTGTACGAACACTCTAGCCTTAGACAGAAAACTCAGGGTACAGGCATTCACCCTTCCAGTTCGCACGTGTTCACATTATAAGACCCAAACTTTGACGAGATTTTGAAAACTTAGAGGGTTCAAAACCTTATAATAAATCATCCTAGAACAGATGATTGGTTTTCAAAGCGGATTCGGAATTTGTGTTCTTGTTGTGGTTGTCACCTAAGGATAAGTGACGGTATTGTTTTAAGATCTAAACACAAGAATCTTGTGTTAGGGTCGTAGGAAGGTTATAGACTAGGTCAAAGCATTACTAATAACCTAATTCCCTATAACCATGAGCTCTGATACCAACTTTTCTGTCACACCCTGACCGCATAAAACAACAAATCGCGGCGGAATCGTCGGGGAGTGTTGTAACAGAATCATTGTTTCAAAACACACGGAAATTTGAAGTTTCGTTTTATTAAACATTAAATATTTACATCGTCTGGAAATCTAAATAAACAAGTTAAACATAGTCTGTCATTGTTATTAAGTCACTAAGGCCTCGTCCAGTCCTATGTGAGCATGCATCCTAGCAATCAACATCATTCAACAACACCTGAAACATATGTGAAAACAAAGTCAGCAAAGAAATGCTGGCGAGTACATAGGTTTTATGTGAGTGTCGGATTCATGGCTAGTTTGCATGTTGCAATACTTAATTAAAAACCTTGTTTTGAAAAGTGTAGTATTGCGACATAATTAACCAACTCAAATCAAGTTGGTTATAATTTGTAAAATCTCGTAGCCATGATTCTTAACCCAAAACATTTATTTAATAAAATTCATTAATAAAACTCGTTAATAATTCTCGTTAATAAAACTCGTTAATAATTCTCGTTAATAAAACTCGTTAATAAATCTCGTTAATAAAACTCGTATATAAATCTCGTTAATAAAACTCGTTAATAAATCTCGTTAATAAAACTCGTTAATAAATCTCGTTAATAAAACTCGTATATAAATCTCGTTAATAAAACTCGTATGGTTTATATTATTTCGAAAACCTCGTTTGTGTGACATCGTTTCAAAATCGTTTACCCAAGTGAACTAAATAACGCCACGGTATGTAATACGATGAAAACATATATATATATAGGAAGTACCAGCGGCGTATCCACCATGCTTTCATCACATTACACCCGTCCCGTTATCTAAACACTAACCAAAAACCAATCGTTTACCCAAATCGTTTAATTCTTTAAAAATTCGCTTTAGTCGTTTAAATCATTCTCGTTTTAAATCGTGAAAACTACTTTTGATTGTCTCGCTAATAACATCCAAACCTTCGTGACTTGACTAACTCGCCTATCGCTTCTAGCATTAATAAACCACCAAAGGGTAAATTAACAATCACAGATTCAGTCGTTACCCACCTAACCCACACATAACCATGGGCGCAGTCTGATAACGGGATTTGTCAGATCCTATGGTACCATAACCTAATACTGGTCGGTTCGGCCAAAACTAATGGATATTATTCGTTATGTAAATACAACCAACAAGTTTGTTTACTTTATCGAAATCGTTATTAATTTAATATAAACCATTTTAATCGTTTTTGAAACCATTGTTATAATATCGAAAATCGTTTTGAAAACCATCGTTAAAACATCGAAAACATTTAGCACATATGAATCACCCCAAAACAATTGAAAACAGTAAAATAGGGGAACTATGTACTCACCTGAGAATGCTTAGAAGTCTTGAACAACAACCAAGCAAAGCTAGAGGGAGCACGGAATCAATCGGCAACCTAATAACTATATAAATAAACCGGACCTAAGTCGGAAGATCGGATAGGATGAGGTTTTGTAAACCAAATGAGTATTGTAACTCATGTGACATGGTTTAACAAAGCCTACATTCTAAATCGAAACCTAACCTAAGTGCTTTCGACCCATTGCGACCCATTAAGGTAGCTTATGCTACTTTAACGTGTCGTTCGCGCAAAGCGCGTTCGAGACATCTAACTAGTCCTATGACAAGTATTATATGCCTAAACATGTTGCATAATCGATTAAGTGAAAAAAGTTTATGTTACATATGCTTAATTACTAATTATGTATGAAAAGGGCATTTTGGTCATTTACCTAAGGCATATAAACTACCTATTATACAACTAATTAAACTAGGTGACCATAAGGTATAACCTTGGAAGGTTATTCCCTATGCAACTATGGTCACTAAACATGTTTGGTCGGATCCTAATGATCGACCAAACGGGTCGTTAGGATCGTTCATCGTAAAACGAGCTTCGATCTCATCCGTACACATGTGCCCATGGTTTTATGAAACCATGGGAGCCCGTAGTTTCATTAAAACCATGTGAAAATGAGGGGAACAGCTGGAACAAGCTGGAATTTAGATTTTTCATTTTTGTCCCTTCCTAAGATAACTATGGCAGAATGACAATTTTGGTCCCTGAACTTCAGAATCTGGCATTTTGGCTCATTTTTGACATGTTTAGTGAAATGCATCAACTAAACCATGGATGAAATGCACAAAACAAAGCGTTGAAGTAAAACTTGGTTTAAATCAAAGCTATGTTTTGTGTAAATGCATGATCAATGTAAATCATGTAATATGTAACCCAAAACCCAATCGTATATCGCTTTGAAGCCAATCATTTACCCAAATCGTTAAATTCGTTTTAGGTCGTGAAACTACTTAAATGGTCGTCTCGCTAATAACATTCAAACCTTCTTGACTTGCATTAATAAACCCTTACCAAAGGATAGATTAACAATTCGCATTAATAAACCCTTACCAAAGGATAGATTAACAACTCGCATTAATAAACCCTTACCAAAGAGTAAATTAACAATTACAGATTCAGTCGCTACCCACAACACCCACACATAACTACGGGTGTAGTAAATAACGGGACTTGTCAGATCCTATGGTACCATAACCTAATACTGGTCGGCTTGATCATTGCTAATGAATGTCATTTGTTATGTAACCCAACCAACAAGTTTGTTCACTTTATTGAAATCGTTATTAGTTTTGTATAAATCGTCTTAATCGTTTTTGAAACCATCGTTATAACATCGAAAATCGTTTTGATATCATCGTTAAAACCTTGAAAACATTTAGCACATATGAGTCACCCCAAAACAATTGAAAGCAGTAAAATAGGGGAATAATGTACTCGCCTGAGAATGCTTAGAGATCTTGAACAAAAACCAAGCAAAGCTAGAGGGAGCACGGAATCAATCGGCAGTCTAAAACCATATAAATAAACCGGACCTAAATCGGGAGATCGGATAGGATGAGGCTTGGTAAACCAAATGAGTATTGGAACTCATATGATATGGTTTAACAAGGCCTACATACTACATTGAGACTAACCTAAGTGATTTCGACCCATCGCGACCCATTAAGGTAACTTATGCTACTTTAACGCGTCGTTCGCGTGAAACGCGTTCGGACCGCTTAACTAGTCCTATGACAAGTGTTATATGCCTAAACATGTTACATAATCAGTTATGTGACAAAAGTTTAGGTTACATATGCTTAATTACCAATTATACATGAAAAGGGTATTCTGGTAATTTACCTAAGGCATATAAACTACCTATCATACAACTACTCAAACGATGTGACCATAGGGTATAACCTCGGAAGGTTATTCCCTACCTACTATGGTCACCTAATGTGTTTGGTCGGATCCTAATGATCGACCAAATGGGTCGGGTTAGAGGTATAAGCGATTTATTAGATCGCTTACCCTACGACCCTAGACAACGTGGTAATCAGTAGGCATAGTCCCAAGGGACTATAACCAACGTGATTACACTCACGTTGCGAAGTTCAAACGAACTTCGCATTGACCATAACTGGTCAATGTAGAAAGTCAAACAAAGTTTGACTTTCAGACTCGAAAGACTCGAAAAGCAATAAAAGAACGAAAGAATACTTACGAAGGGTCCCCGAATGCTAATCTCGATCCAAGAATCTCAGGTATGAAACAATGGTTTCAACTTAGAGTTCCTAAGATCAAGATTCTAGTAATTTTAGCAATGGGGGTGAATGGGTATTTATAGGAATACCCGAACCGTTAAGATCGCTTGTCGAATATCGTGCCTTAATCGTATCCGTACAAGTGTCGGAAAGTTATGGTGCCTAAAATCCATCCTTATCAGCTGACTAAGCATGTTAGAATGCGTGGTGGAGGATTAAACAGCTGCAAATCTGATGTTAAATACACTTAACCTGGTCAGAAGGGGCCTCGCGTGACGCTAAGACCCCTCGCGTCACGCCTAGGCCTACTTTTGGCAGAATCTGCAGATTAGGTCCCTGCGCATTGTTTAGTTGCGTAACGTCACTTTTAAGGACCGTCAAACCAACTTTAAGGCCCTAAAATGATGCCTAAACATTGTGGACATGAAACATGCTCAAAAATATGCCGGATGTTGGTTCGTTTGGTCGTACGAACGCGATGTTCGCTTAATTACGACGGAATGCGCATAAGCGCGAAAAACGATCCAAATGACGCGACGAATGGATTTTTTTGCAAGCCAAACACTAAAGCATAATGTAGTCATGCTTACATAAATTTTTGGATGTCCGGATGTATTCAGAACGTGAGTTATGCGCAAAAATGCAAACTTGTGCACTTTTTGACACTTTTAGTCCCTGAATGACCCAAAAGTTTGTTTTAGCATACCGAACCCTTCAAAGCCTATTTCTAAGCTATGTAAAGGATATTTATGGTATGTTTAACTTATGGCCATGTTCCGGAATGTCCGTTACAGTTCAAATTGGCATACTTTCGCAGTTTGTCAAGTTTAGTCCCTGTAAGCGAATTGCTTGTTTTTGCCATACCAAAGCCTTCAAAACTTATCTCTAAGTTATGTAAAGGTTATTTAAGGTATGTTAAGCCTAAGTCACTATTCCGGAGTGTTTGTTGCATTAAACTGGTTATATTTACGCATCGGTGCGCGTATAACCTTCCAGAAAGCGATTTAGAGTTTGGAATTGAACAAAAATTGATATGTGTAAATGATACACATATTTTTACAAATCCAAAGTATGAAATACAATATTTCATTGGTTTGGTATTTGTTTGATGGCCGTGAAGGCACAGGTGTTACAATGCTTTCATCACATTACACCCGTCCCGTTATCTAAACACTAACCAAAAACCAATCGTTTACCCAAATCGTTTAATTCGTTAAAAATTCGCTTTAGTCGTTTAAATCATTCTCGTTTTAAATCGTGAAAACTACTTTTGATTGTCTCGCTAATAACATCCGAACCTTCGTGACTTGACTAACTCGCCCATCGCTTCTCGCATTAATAAACCACCAAAGGGTAAATTAACCATCACAGATTCAGTCGTTCCCACCTAACCCACACATAACCATGGGCGCAGTCTGATAACGGGATTTGTCAGATCCTATGGTACCATAACCTAATACTGGTCGGTTCAGCCAAAACTAATGGATATTATTCGTTATGTAAATACAACCAAAAAGTTTGTTTACTTTATCGAAATCGTTATTAATTTAATATAAACCATTTTAATCGTTTTTGAAACCATTGTTATAATATCGAAAATCGTTTTGAAAACCATCGTTAAAACCTCGAAAACATTTAGCACACATGAATCACCCCAAAACAATTGAAAACAGTAAAATAGGGGAACTATGTACTCACCTGAGAATGCTTAGAAGTCTTGAACAACAACCAAGCAAAGCTAGAGGGAGCACGGAATCAATCGGCAACCTAATAACTATATAAATAAACCGGACCTAAGTCGGAAGATCGGATAGGATGAGGTTTTGTAAACCAAATGAGTATTGGAACTCATGTGACATGGTTTAACAAAGCCTACATTCTAAATCAAAACCTAACCTAAGTGCTTTCGACCCATTGCGACCCATTAAGGTAGCTTATGCTACTTTAATGTGTCGTTCGCGCAAAGCGCGTTCGAGACGTCTAACTAGTCCTATGATAAGTATTATATGCCTAAACATGTTGCATAATCGATTAAGTGACAAAAGTTTATGTTACATATGCTTAATTACCAATTATGTATGAAAAGGGCATTTTGGTCATTTACCTTAGGCATTTAAACTACCTATCATACAACTAATTAAACTAGGTGACCATAAGGTATAACCTCGGAAGGTTATTCCCTATGCAACTATGGTCACTAAACATGTTTGGTCGGATCCTAATGATCGACCAAACGGGTCGTGTTCGAAAGTCTAAGCGGGTGTTTAGTCCGCTTGACTTACGACTCTACACAAGCACTAAACTAAAAAGTGACGAGCTAAACATGCTAAAACATGTTTAGTTAAGTTAGAAAACAGGTTTGGTATCAAAACAAACGGTTTTGATACCTAAAAGTAGTTTGGTTACAAAATACGCGAGAAATCACATTTTGGCCGAAACTACGACTCGTCACTACACCTAGATAACGTGGTAATCAGTAGGTATAGTCACTAGGGACTATAACCATCGTGATTACGCTCATGTTATGAAGTTCAAATGAACTTCGCATTGACCATAAACTGGTCAATGCAGAAAGTCAAACGCAGTTTGACTTTCAGACTCGAAAAGCGATAAAAGAACGAATGAATACTTACAAAAGGTCCCCGCAAGCTTTGATCCGATTTACTCTCAGGTATGAAGCATAAACTTCAACTTAGAGAGCCAAAAACAGATCAATGTGGGTTTTGCAAGTGAAAGGGGATAGCTATTTATAGGAAAACTAGAACCGTTAAGATCGTTCATCGTAAAACGAGCTTCGATCTCATCCGTACACATGTGCCCATGGTTTTGTGAAACCATGGGAGCCCATAGTTTCATTAAAACCATGTGAAAATGAGGGGAACAGCTGGAACAAGATGGAATTTAGATTTTTCATTTTGGTCCCTTCCTAAGATAACTATGGCAGAATGACAATTTTGGTCCCTGAACTTCAGAATCTTGCATTTCGGCTCATTTTTGACACGTTTAAGCCCTGTTAACCTCATTTCAAGGCTCTAAAATGAAGTTAAAGTACAGGGAACTCAAAACATGCTAAAAAATATCTCGGATTTCGGTTCGTTTGGTCGTACGGTTGCGTTGTTCGGTTAATTACGACGGAAGTCGTAACGAACGCTAAAACGATCCAAATTACGCAACGAATGGAATTTTATCATGCCAATCACTAAAATAAAATATTTTAATGATTACATAAAGTTTTGGATGTCCGGATGTATTCAGAACGTAAGATATGCGCGAAAATGCAAACTTATGCACTTTTGACGCTTTTAGTCCCTGAATGACCAAAAAGTTTATTTTAGCACACCGAACCCCTCAAAGCCTATTTCTAAGATATGTAAAGGATATTTAGGGTTTGTTTAACTTATGGTCATGTTCCGGAATATTCGTTACAGTACAAATCGGCATACTTTCACAGTTTGTCGAAATTAGTCCCTGTAAGCGAATAAACTTGATTTCGCCACACCAAACCCTCCAAAACTTATTTCTAAGTTATGTAAAGGTTATTTAAGGTATGTTAAGCCTATGTCACTGTCCCGGAGTATTTTTCGCGTTAAACTGGTTATATTTACGCATCAGTGTGCGTATAACCTTCCAGAAAGCGATTTAGAGCCCGAAATCGAACAAGAGTTGATATGTGCAAATGATACACATATTTATACAAATCCCAAGTATGAAATACAATATTTCGTTGATTTGGTATTTGTTTGATGGCCGTGGAGGCACAGATGTCACAGTCTCCCATACTTAAGGAAATTTCGTCCCGAAATTTATTTAGAGGAAACTTCTGAGAGCTTGAAACATGAAGTCGAAAAGATAAAACAACACTGGTTAGAGTTCTGAACTTCTAGTAACTTTAAATAACATTATGCTTGCAATGTAAGAGGGACACTTATATACAAGTATATGAAGCGCCATTGGTGCGTCCACCGTACCTCCATTACATTGTTCACGTTTCGTTATTGTTGTCACCATCGGTTCTTACACATGATAAATCTTACTGGGGTTCCTGTGCACTGAATTTCATAATTATGTACGTGTCCATATTTACGTAATTCCTTGCATAGTCCACACAGTGCATTTGATAATGTGTAGGGGAAAACCAAATGAATGAACCTGTGATGAGTGTGACTAGACCACCATAGGGTCCTTTCAGCTGTATCATCACATGCCACTCTTAATCAGATTTTGAATTAATCTTTAACTAGACCACTCAAGGGTCTCTTTTCGAATCATGGAATGGTACTATATAACCCAAGGGTCTTAACTACCACGTAGAAGCCCATTAAGGATTTAAGGTAGTACCTTTTGAATATCCTACTATGAATCCCTCATATGAAGATATGGAAGATTCTATGAGGATTTGGATAACGAAAATCGGATCACACAAAAACATAGAGGAGAACACATAATCACATAATCTCATAATTGTTTAATTTGACCTTTAATTTGTTATCTTTGGACACGGGTATTTAAAGCATACCAGTAATCCAATCCGTGGATTTCATTTGGCACTTTAAATATTTTCAAGAATCTAACTATGAAGATAGGAAGATCTTAATAGGAATTTAGTTTGTCCTTATTGAGTTGTAATGTACATATTAAGGTGTACAAGGAATCCAATCAGGGCTCCGATTTGGGCGATAATCATCCACAAGGATTCTTAAAATAGAGCAACCCATCGCCCCTTTCATTTCGAGTTTAAGCTCGAGTTGAAGTGGTAGCTCATATTTCAATAAGCCTTTGTTTACACAAGATCGTTGTGCTTGAAGGACAAAAGATTTGAATATCAGATAGAGTTTGAACATAATGAAGCTTGACTCGTTCCTTTTGACTAAGCGCATCGGCTACGATATTCTCCTTACCAGGAAGGTAGCGAATCGCGCAATCGTAATCGTTCAAGAATTCAACCCATTGTCGTTGCCTCATGTTCAGCTCCTTTTGATTAAGAATGAGCTGGAGACTTTTGTGGTCTTGTGAAAACCACACACTTCGTTCCATAGAGGTAGTGTCTCCAGATTTTGAGAGCAAATGCCACAACACCTAACTCAAGATCATGAGTTGTGTAGTTCTTTTCGTGAACTTTCAACTGTCTTGACGTATATGCTATGACTTTACCTCATTGCATAAGAACATAACCAAGGCCTAGATTTGACGCGTCATAAAAGACAATGAAATCATCGTTTTTATTGGGCAAGGACAAAACAGGAGCATCACATAGCTTCCGTTTCAGCATTTAGAACGCTTCTTCTTGCTTATATCCCCACTCCAAAGGCTTATTCTTCTGAGTCAAAGCAGTGAGTGGCATCGCGATCTTTGAGAAGTTTGAAATAAAACGACGATAATAACCGGCGAGACCAAGAAAAGAACGAATTTTTGTAGGTGTCGTTGGTGTATTCCAATCCTTAATTGCAGCAATTTGGATGGATCCACATGAATACCCTACTTGTTGACTACATGACCCAAAAACTGAACTTCTTTAAGCCAAAATTCACACTTGGAGATTTAGCGAAAAGTTTGTTCCTTCTTTAGGAGTTCCAATGTCACACGAAGGTGTTGCTCGTGATCGGCTCGAGACTTTGAATAAATGAGAATATCGTCGATGAACACAATGACGATATTCTCATTTATTCAAGAACCAATTTCTCATTATCTTTCTTAATTCTGTCTACTTCAATTTTATCATTTTCAATTTTCTCAGATAAATTTTTAGCATGATCATTTGAAGCTTTGAGCATTTTATCACGATCTAGAATCTGATCTTCAACCTTTCTGACTTTTCTTGTCAGTTCTTCAACCTTTGCATTACTAGAGTAAGTACGTGTACTACAAAACTTGCAGTTTTTCATGCAACTTTTGCAGTCACTATCACCTTTGACTTTCTTACCTGTCTCACTTGTTGAAACATTTGAACTGACCTTGCTTTTAGACTCAGATTCAGACTTAGAGTCTACCTCAAGTTCTTTTGCAGCTAGAACTTTGTCAGCCATCTTTGTCAAGTTTTCAGCAGTGAATTCTTTTGAAGTATCGATAATCCCATCATCAATCTTCTTTGACTGCGGTTCTTTTGCTGTCTCTTTCTCTTTCTCATCAGATTCTCCTCCTCCCCACCATTTTCTCTGTCTGGCATCTTCTTCAGCTTTGAATTCCTCAATGAAAGCTTCTATACTAAAAGTTTTCGCATCAATATCAATGTTTCCTTGAGGATCAAGATAACATTCTCTATCCGCATCCCATCTCTTTGCTCTCTTGGCTTCGTTGAACACCTTAGATAATCTGATCATCTTGTATTCTGCTTTCTGCTTTCTTGCTTGATATTTTTCTTCTTCAGTTCTGGTGTCTTTAGGAACAGGAATTTCGTCTTCTTTTGCTACAAACGCATACCCTACTGCATCTTCCTCTGGTAGCAGTTCACTCCAATCAAAACCTTCATCATCATGAATAACAACAAGAGCTATTGATTTTTCTTTGGAGTTATCTTCAAGCTGCTTCATTCTAGGCGGTTCTGATTTATTTTGATGATAGATCGCTCTTTTGTAGTAATCCTCTCGAAACGGATTTGCAGTATCATCAGTGTAAGCATTCCGGCACTCTCTTTTAAAATGACCTTTCTGTTTACACTTGAAACAGGTCACTTTTGACTTGTCAAAGCCTAACTTGGTAGATGGTCCACCAATAGACTTTCTTCCTGTAATCTCCATAAAACGCTGTGCCCTTCTTACTGCACTGGCCATACACCACCTTATGTCGATCAATTCCATCTCCTCAGGATCTATTTGATCGTAGTCTTCCTTTGTTAGGTTGGTGTTGCCTATCTTACCTGCCACAAGGCTCTCATATGACTCTAACACAGAAGCTAAGAAAACCATCTGTTGCTTTGCAGACTCCTCGCTGAAGTTTTGAGCGTTCTTCAAATCAACAGCAATGTTACATTGGAACAGATTCTTTGATGCAAATTGACTTGAATTTGTTGAAGAAGATCCACTATGAAAACCACTGTGAGGAGTTTCTTGATTCACAGAATTTGAACTCTCTGCAGAAAATGCTGTTCTTGGAGAACCAGTCTTTGGTAGATTTCCTCTGTAGTACAACTCCACGTTCTGCTGATAAGATGTGTTGTTGACTTTGCTCAATTTCTTAATCTCCAACTCGTGACTCTCCAGTCTTTCAATGAGCCGATCCACTGTCAACTCTTCAGACTTGATTGTATTCTTCAGCATTAATGCAAAGTACTGCCAATCTTGTTCATTCGGCAGTGAGTCGAACAACTTGTCTGCCAGCTCTTCTTGAGTGTAAACAATTTCATGTCTAGCAAGCTCCAACTTCATATGTCCAAATCTCTCAATCATCTTAGAAACTGACTCGTTTTTTAAACAACCAAACAAATCAAACTCTTTTCGTAACAGTTTCTTTTTGTTTTTTACTATTTTAGCACTACCTATGCATTTTACCCTCAGTTTTTCCCAAAGATCTTTTGAATTTACATATTCAATCAATGAAATTATATCATCTCTCACGGACTGATGAATCAACGCGATGCACTTTTGCTCAGCAATATATCTTTCAACGTCATCAGGATCTGTCAAACTTTCACCAAACCTTTCTCCTCTAGTGTAACCAATCTTTAAACTTTTCCAGCTTGGATATGCAAAAGCTTGAAGCCACTCGTCAAATCTTGTAGCCCACCTATTATAATCTTCTATTGCCAGCAACTTTGGAGGTTTGTTATACGTCCCATACGCACTCTCAACACTTAAAGTATCCGAAAGAGTCTTTCTCGCACTCGGAGTTTTCTCGTTTGTGTTATTTGACGTGTCGTTTGAAGAATCATCCCCACCATTTCCAGCAAAGGCAAAAACATCATAGAATGGATTGAAATCATCCATCTACACGTACCTGAAAATGATCAACAAACACTTAGAAAGTTCTTGGTTTTGAAAAGTACAGATTCAAGCGGAATCTGTTCAAGCGAAATCAGCTTTTAAGCAAAAATGCTTTTCAAGCGAAATAGCAATACAAGCGGTACATCCTTAATGTCACACCCCGACCACGTAGAACATACAAAACGTGGCGGAAATGTCGGGGAGTGTTGTAACAGAATTAATTGTTTCAAATCCATGGTAATTGAAGTTTCGTTTTATTGATTAAAAGTGTTACAATGTCTTAACAAACAAGAAATACAACATATTTAACTAGTCTTGTATCTTTTATTGTCACTAAAGCCCAAGTCTGCCTATGTGTATCTTGATCATCTTATGTAACAGCTCCTGAAAAACACATGTGAAAATAGGTACGTCAGCATAAAAATGCCTGTGAGATACATAGGTTTTGTGAAAATAGGTTTCATGACTTATGTTTGAGAAAATGTTTAGTCATGAACCTTGTTATTTGCTTTGTTTTGTAAATCATTTGAAAATCGATAAGATCAGATGATAAGTATAAATAAATGTAAGGTTAAATGAATAACCAAGTAAAATATGTTTGCATAAGATAAGATGTTTATAAATCAATGTCTTGTGAAAAGTATGTTATTTGTATAAAATGTTCTATGTCTCAAACTGAAATGATTCAAATAACGCTATGATATGTAATACCATACAAACACTTATATATAGGAAGTACCAGCGGCGTATCCACCATGCTTGTATCATATTACACACGCATCGTTACTTAATCATTTAATCAAACCAAACCAACCAATGTAAGAAGTCTATGTTTAAATCAATTGTCAAATGTATTGGGTAATATGTCAAAGTGTTCATGTCAAGATGTAAATCATATCAAAATGTCTATGTCAAATATCCATGTCAAATGTCTATATCAAATATCCATGTCAAATGTCTATGTCAAATATCCATGTATGGCAAGTGAAATGTCTCAACTAAACCATATGCACAAAAACAAAGTATTGAAGTAAAACTTGGTTTAAATCAAAGTTATGTTTTGTGGGAAATACATGATCAATGTCAATCATGTTAAAATGTCTATGTCGAAATGTCTATGTCAAATGTCTATGTCAAAATGTCATGTAAAACGATGTACTAAGTAATGCACACAATGGCAATACATAGCATGAAATGTAATGAAATCATGTATTATAATGTACTAACGAACATAGCAGTATATGATGTGAAAACAGGAAAGCATGAAAGTAACAAGTAGGCACATGTGTTTCACCCCAAAACAGTTTGGAAAACAGTAAAAGAGGGGTCTATATACTCACTTGAGATTGCTCAGAAGTCCTAGGATAACCACCAAGCAATGCTAGAGATCGCGGAATATCAAACGGCACCTAATATAGGTAACTACATTAATAAACCGGACCTAAATCGGAAGACTGGGTAGCATGAGGGTTTGTAAACCAAATGAGTGTAGGAACTCATGTGATATGGTTAATCAAAGCCTACATACTAAATGAAACTTAACCTAAGTGTCTACGACCCATTACGACCCGTTTAGGTAGCTTATGCTACTTTAACGCGTCGTTCGCGTGGAACGCGTTCGGATCGCCTAACTAGTCCTATGACAAGTGTTATATGCCTAAACATGTTACAAAATTAGTTATGTGACAAAAGTTTAGGTTACATATGCTTAATTACCAATTATACATGAAAAGGGTATTCTGGTAATTTACCTAAGGCATATAAACTACCTATCATACAACTACTTAAACGATGTGACCATAGGGTATAACCTCGGAAGGTTATTCCCTACACTATGGTCACCTAATGTATTTGGTCGGATCCTAATGATCGACCAAACTGGGTCGGGTTCGAAGGTATAAGCGATTTATTAGATCGCTTACCCTACGACCCTAGACAACGTGGTAATCAGTAGGCATAGTCCCAAGGGACTATAACCAACGTGATTACACTCACGTTGCGAAGTTCAAACGAACTTCGCATTGACCATTACTGGTCAATGCTGAAAGTCAAACAAAGTTTGACTTTCTGACTCGAAAAGCAGTAAAAATAAGGAAAAGAACGAAGGAATACTTACGAAGGGTCCCCGAATGCTAATCCCGATCCAAGAACTCAGGTATGAAACAATGGTTTCAACTTAGAGCTCTCAAATCAGAATTCTTGTGCAAAATGAGGTTGTGTGGGTTGGGTATTTATAGGAATACCCGAACCGTTAGAATCGTTCCATGGAAAACGTGCCATGAATCCAACCCGTACACTTGTCGGAACCTTATGGTGGCTGGAAATCCATCCTTATCAGATGACTAGATAATTAGGAATGTGTGGTTGTGGTTAATCCAGCTGAAAACAGGTTGTTAAGTACATTGCATCTGGTCTACAGACCCCTAGCGCACCGCTACGCTAAAAGTGTAGCGCACCGCTAGGCTTAAGTTTGGCAGATTTACACTTTTGGTCCCTGTCATGCATTCAGCCCATTTTCGACACGTTTAAGGCCCGTTAACCCCATTTCAAAGCTCTAAAATGAAGTTAAAGTATAGGGAACTTAAAATGTGTTCAAAAATATCTCGGATGTCGGTTCGTTTGGCCGTACGAACGCGATGTTCGCTTAATTACGACGGAATGCGCACAAGCGCGAAAAACGATCCAAATGACGCGACGAATGGATTTTTCTTAAGGCGAACCATAAAATATAATGTAGTCATGCTTACATAAATTTTTGGATGTCCGGATGTATTCAGAACGTAAGTTATGCGCGAAAATGCAAACTTGTGCACTTTTTAACGCTTTTAGTCCCTGAATGACACAAAAGTTTATTTTAGCATACCGAACACCTCAAAGCCTATTTCTAAGCTATGTAAAGGATATTTATGGTATGTTTAACTTATGGTCATGTTCCGGAAGGTCTGTTACAGTTCAAATTGGCATACTTTCGCAGTTTGTCAACTTTAGTCCCTGTAAGCGATTAAACTTTGATTTCACCACACCAAACCTTTCAAAACTTATATCTAAGTTATGTAAAGGTTATTTAAGGTATGTTAAGCCTATTTCACTATTCCGGAGTGTTCGTTGGATTAAACTGGTTATATCTACTCATCAGAGCGCGTATAACCCTCCAGAAAGCGATTTAAAGCTTGAAATCGAACAAGAATTGATATGTGTAAACGATACACATATTTTTACAAATCCCAAGTATGAAATACTATATTTCATTGGTTTGGCATTTGTTTGATGGTTGGAGTGGCACAGGTGTTACACTTAAGCAAATGGGCAAGCAGAATCCTCAAACAAGATAATAGTCAACAATTTGAAGAAAAGATTAGGAGCCAAGAAAGGAAGATGGGCAGAAGAGTTACCCTTTGTTTTATGGGCCGATAGGACAACAGTAAAGAGTGCAACTGGGCAGACCCCATTTTCTTTAGTATTTGGAGCAGAAGCAGTAATCCCAACAGAAATGGTAATACCTACAGCAAGATACAACCTCCGGGATCCTGAGACGAATCCTGAAGTCCTATGCCAAGAATGGGATACTGTCGATGAGATAAGGGACTCGGCAAAATTGAGAATGGCAGCATACCAACAGAGGATATCTAGAGCGTACAAAAAAAACCTAAGGACGAGAAGGTTTCAAGTTGGAGATTGGGTATTAAGGAAAGCTTTTCAGAATACTACTAATCCTGCTGATTGAAAATTAGCTCCAAAGTGGGAAGGACCTTATGAGATTGAATCAGAATCTAGGAAAGGAGCATACTGGCTTAAGAATATGGAGGGGGATATACTACCAAGATCCTGGAATGCTATACACCTCAAAGCCTATTTCAAGTGAGATTATAATTTAATTTCTAACTCAGGATGGTATGAATTCTATCTCTTTTAAATATGTTTGATTTAATTTATTATTTGAACCCAATACTGACTTAAGCATCGGAGGGGTGTTAGCTAAGCTAACACCCACCTTAGTCTAAGGTTGTTTTGCAGAATATGCTTCGGGATATAACTTCAGGATATACACTCAGGATGAATCGAAAGATTATAGGATTGGCCCCCTCTCTTACGTTTAAGGGATCCTGATCCCTTCACAGGTTTAAAGGTATTCACCTTTCTCTTGAATTGGGTTTAAACACCCCGCCTGGAGCGCAAGTTATCCAGGGATAGTTCAAGATAGCGGGACCAGTCCATGTAAAAGTGGCTGACAATTTTGTTATTATTGGCTATATCCTGGATCCTAAAGGTATATGAGGATTGATCACCCTCTCTCACGAAATGGTATTTTCATACTCTCTAAGGTTTAAAGGTTTTCACATTTCTAAGTCTTGGAGTTTATACACTCCCGCCTGTAGCAAACAAAAATTTGGGATTTTCCCCAGAATACTTAAGGGTTTATCCCCGGAATGCTAAGGATCTATCTCCAGGATATTTTAGGGTTTATCCCCTGTGATACGAAAGTTATACACAAGTGTACAATCAGTTACAATTGATGCCCAGAAAATTCCTAAGTATTCAAAGACATTATGCACAGGGGAAATTCCCACTAAGGCACTATGAAAAGCTGAAAGGATCAAGCTTGGGCCTAGTTCACTAAGTATCCCAGGCTGGGGACATCTTCGGTGGAGAGGTTGCAAAAGGATTGGAGTTGAAGGATAGAGATGTCTTCTATTTCTGGTATGATCTCTCCTTTTCATTCTTTTAGAAGCCTTATCTAAATTTTTGAAACTATGTTTGACAAAAGTTTTGATAGAATATTTATGAGTATTGTAACGTTCCGCATTTCCGCGCCTTCTTATTTTAGCAAGTCATGTTGTACTTTCCATATTTAGACGCTTGTACTCTCTTTGCAATCTACTTTTGTTCCGTTTGTAATTCGAGACTATTGATCATAATGAAAACGAAACTATTTTGTGTATTCATATTATGTGCAACTGTTAATCGGTTTCTCGTTTGAACGAAATATTATTTAAGGATTATTGATTCTAAAATTATCGACACTTGATACTCGTTAAACAAGTTGAAACTATTAAAATGATGAGATACGGATCCTAAAGCTCGAAACTCGAAAGCTTTGAGAAACGTATAAACGTTTAAAGATTTTTATTTCGTTATAAATATAGTTGTTTATAAATTATTTAAAATGATTAAATTAATTAATTTTACTATTTAAAAGTTTATTTTTATAATAAATTTATTTAGCTCCGTTAATTTTAAAGTTAGTAAAATAACAAATTAACCTAGTTAGTTAAACTAAAGTTAGTTTTTTTTTTCTTTTAAACAAACATAACATAAGTCTAATTAAAGTTTAGGGTTGTTTGTGTAATTAAATGAAACTTTAAACTACAGGGACTATTTGTGCATTTCCTGAAACATTAATGTTTTAAATAAAAAAAAGGGGAAACAAAAAGATGCAGACGCCGGGTTTCGAACCCGGGTCAACATCCCCACCCACACACACCTTAACCAGCTGCGCTGCAGCGTTTTATTGAACAAAACCCGGACAATAATCCATTTAAGGACTCGCTGCCCAGACCAATAGCCGCGACCTGACCCCCCATTTCAGCGTTTTTTAGCCGGATTTTATGTTTTTTTGGAGCTTTAAACCTTGTTTTGACATTAAATATCCAACTAAAACCTACCCTAACCTTCTCCTATAAATACCAAGCCATTCCCAAGCTCTAATCACTTTACAAACTCATCCAAATCACCCTCAAATCATCAAAAACGTAGCAGCAAATTTGTGTTCGAGCAGATTCATCCTACTTCACAAAAGTGAGCATATCTCACTCGTTTCTTATCCGTTTTTCTTCATTCTTTTTCCTATGTGCTTGGATTGACCTTAGCTTCGATTCCATGGGTTTTTCACAGTAAATAAGTCCCTGGAACTTCGGCAAAAAGGCTCCAAAGTTCACTGTTCGTTTTTATTTTGATTCAAACTTTACTAAACTTGTTCAAACTTGAGTCTAACTCATCTCAAACCTATGTCCTAATGCTTATAACCTCATCTATTGTTAGTTAGGCTTAAAAAAAAGGTTGAGACATGTTAAATCAGAGGATAATACCTCACAAACTTTCTGTTTTAGTTAGGCTTTTACCCACAAGAAGTGTTCAAGCTTGAAGCTTGATGGAAGTGTGATTGTTAGACTAGCTTGGGCTATCTTTCATAAAAATCCACTCACTTCTTGATGTTTTCTCATAGATTAGTTGTTGTATTTCATCTTTCTTGTAAGTTCATGGCCCTCCTTGTTATTTATAACAACAAGTGTAGTGGTGAACATTAGAGGTTGCTAAATGGAAGTTTTGTTCTTCCTACCTCATGTATGAATTCTATGACACAAAGAGGTACCTAAATGGAGACATTAATCTCCTACCTCATGCTTGAACCATTGGACTTTGTAATCTTTATATTATCTATTTATTCCATATATATATACTTAAGTAACTAAACTTGATGATAACTTAATAGTTACTTGTCAAGAATATGTTACATCATCTATGACCATGCTCTTGTTACGACTCTAATGGACCTTTGAATCCATGAAATCATACAAACTCTCTTGAGTTTCAATAGTGTCAAGAACAAGTGTTATGTGAACAAGATGATTATTTTCACTTATGTTATTTTCCATACATTTTAGACTCCGAATCTATAACCTTCCGATTTCCCCAAACTCACACACCTATGTTTTCTTCGTGTAGAAGGACAAGGTGCTCCAAACTAGTCCATCCACCAACATCACTCGCGGGATTTCAAGTAGGAAAGCTTGCAAAACCGTGAGTATACTCGATCTCGTTTACCTTTTTATCACTTTGGGATGCAACATGTATATTATACAAAATTTCACAACACATGAAACTATTTTAAACTCTATCCATGCTTAACATGAAACTATATGATGCTTGTTTAGACTTGTTATGCTAATGTAAACTATTTGTGTCGATATATGCCTCATTAACTTTGCTAGCCTACCTTAACAATTATAGCGCTATAGGAGTAATGCACCGCCCACGATTCTTGGGGTATTGTTAAGTCAAACATATTAACCTCCCTTTATTCTAACCGGG
>JARYGA010009097.1:0-21978 GCA_030545235.1 Helianthus tuberosus | reverse complement strand
AAACCTTTGGACGAAAATCGCAAAACCGGCTAAACCTCAGGGACGAAAATGGCATTTTACTCTTGTTATATTTATAGTCATTATTCTTATTCTTGAGAAATTGACATATGCTTCATTGCTTATTTTAGCTTGTTGCTTCATCACACTCTACCATGCCCTTAAGCATCCAGTACGATCCCACTGAACCAAATTCAGCGAGAAACTGGCTTGACCGTTGGTCAACTTCCTACTTTTGGGAACCGCTTCCCAAACCGAAAAGAGTTCCCGATACAAAGCCTAAAAGAAAGCAGATGAAATCGCAGCATGAAGAAACAGAACCTGCGAGGCCAAAGAGAGGTGCTCGTCGAGTTTCTGCACCAAATCTTGAGGGTAGATTGGTTAATTCATCCGAAAATGAAAAATCAAAGCCTACGTTAAGGAAGGTGTCTAGTCAGCAAAAGGAATCAGTGCAGGAGCAATCTCATATTGAACTCGAGAAGGTGAAACAAAGCCTACGAAAAATTTCTGTTTCCGTTTCATCTGTCGGGCCATCAGAAAAGCCTGAAATCATAACCGAAAATCCGGAAACTAGTTTGGGCACAGATCAGTCTTTTGAAAAAGTAAATGATTTAAATGATGAAATGACCGTTTTGCCCCTGCCTGAACCACTTCCAGTTCCACCTCTAGAGGAGGATAAAGTTAAACCACCACACAATGTTTTGCAAGATAATCATCATCCTGTTGAGATTGACCCTCCTGAGATAAATGGCAAAGAAACTCAGAAAGCGAGAAGGAGAAAATCTTTTCCGGTGAAAGAAGAGCATCATCCCGAGAGCGTGTTACAGAACACACCCACTTTGCCAAGTTATATGGCGGCAACTGAGTCGGCGAAGGCCAAACTTAGAGCACTGGCGCTGGAAGATGGAGCTGAAAGTGGTTTTGTTAGGCGGCATTCTTTGCCGTCCTCTACCGGAAAACTGAGCTTGCAGTCTCCTCGGGTGCAGAAGCCTTTACAAGCTAATGTCAAAGGATGGAGTAGAAGTAACAAATCCCAGATATCAGCTAGAGATGGTAAGAAAATCTACATTCGTGTTATTTGCTTTGTTATATTCTTATTATGCACTTCTATTTGAGTTTCAAAAGGTGGCAAAAATGGATTTTTTTTTGTATGGGTTAAAATGGGTCAGGTTGTGCAAAATTTTTAGATATTTTTTTTTGTAGACATGGTTTGTGTATCAAATACAAAATAAAAAATTGGAAATATTTCCATAATAAATAAGTTTTTGAATAAAATGATTTAGAAGTTTTATGCATTAAAAATGCGCTTTTAAGTTAATATCAAGCGTTCTCGTTTAAACTCTTTCTGCGCAATTTTTGACATGAACTAAAACACGGCACATAAATTATTAGGTTTTGGGTTGTCACATCTAACCCATTTAATTAACTGGTCTTGCTCGGGTTGACCTCTTTTACCCATTAAATTAAACATCCATTTAATTAACAGGTCCACCCGTCAACCCGTTTAACTCGTATGTTACAACGCACCAACTTGTTTAACACGCTTACAACCTATTTGATTACTACCCGTCATCCTGTCAACCCGTTTTACCTTCTTTAGACAAGATGGGTTAAACATGTCGTGTTCGGGTTACACGACTTTCAGTGTATTTGGGTTAGGAGTGATATGTATGCCACAAATAAATATACGAGTCATGTTTGGGTCCAATGATTTAACCTGCCAGCCCAAAACCCCATCAACCTGAAGGATACCCACCCCTAGTTTCCTGTATAACTAACTGTTTTTTATTTGTTTTTATTTTTCGTGTTTGATCTGTTAGAGATTAAACATAATCCGAATCACCTATTCGGAAATAAACGGGTCAAGAATTAAACTTGATTACATTTACCATTTCTCGTAATTTCAGATAAGATGCTTCAGACCGGGTGGAAGAGGTGAGTGCGGATTTCTTCCGTGAACCCTTTGAGTAAGAAGTTGAGAGACCGTCTCTTGCAGTTTGTCAAGGTGTCTACGTGTGCGAACTACTGTTGTGGGGCATTACTAGATGTTAAGAAATAACTTGTAACCGGTTGTTTTATCTAATTTTCTTCTGCCTTTATTAGCGAATTTCAGAATGTATATGTTACACCAAGTAATATCAAATTGGTACTGTCAGTATAGTGATGAACCTATAGGTTATTTTGGGGGCATTTGTTTTAAACATCATTGACGTGTTTCATGTTAGACGTTTGAGTTATTTTTAGTTTAGAGACGGTTACTTTTACGGTTTACTTGTTTATGTTATGTTAGTGATACATGTCCGCTTCTTTTCCTTATTGTAATTACTGTAATCAGCCTCTCAGTTTCAAGCACCCACATGCTCATCGGCAGGTCTTTTAAGGCTGCAGGCTGCATCCTTTTTACCTACCCGGTCAGGAGGCCCATTCAGCCTGCGGTAAGTGCAATGTGATGAACAAGCCAAGTGTTTGACGTTCATGAATCACGAGTGTTGTCAAATGCTTCATAAACATAGCTCATTAAAGGTAAACTTTGAGGTCGCTGGTAAGGAGGCTGAAGCGTAGCCAAGGGCGTGTAAACGGTCAACCCAACTTGTTTTGATCTGCACTTAAAAAACTCACCCCTTTTCAAATGATTCATAGGTAGATACTTGCGTCTTATCCCCTTTCGGATCATCTTTAGCTAGTCCAAGATCCTTTGTACTATAATACTGAAGCAAATAACGTAAGACTAATTGATGTTATAGATGACTAAATAATGAAATAAACTTCAAAAGCCACAAACGGCATCTAGTAAAATATTAGATGTCATTGTTGAGATTACACATTCAACTTCCGGTAATATATGCATAACCAAAGAAGTGTTTGTGATTATTGCAAAATAAATGAAACAAAAGATACGGTAGAGATAGCCGCTAGGACAATTATTGCATGGGGTCTACCCAGGGCAAGATGCACAGACGAATGATATATTGATATGAACATTATGAGCTGTCTTGAAATAAAACCAGTCGTTGATACCATCTTCCCGGCTCTTCTCATTCTTCTTCCACAACATGAACTCGAAGAAGGAAAGATATAGAAGGGTCATATTGAGAATGTGATTAGAAATAGAGTCCGACCACAATGACCGAATTGACTATCTTCATGGATAAGCATGCTAGGTTACGTGGTAGAAAAAAATAATTCAAAACCATCACAAACCTCCTTTTGACATTTCGGCTAGCTAATGAAAACTATTAAGACCTTTGTAGCACTAAGCAAGTTTCATTTATTTGCCTAAGGTAGTGGAAAGGACCCTGTGTAAACTTGAAATCAATGTTTTAAAAACCGGTAAATACCGGCCGGTTATACCGGTATTACCGTTTCCAGATGTAAATCCGGTACGAAACACCCGGTAAATAAGTGAAACGGCATAAGGTTTGTACCAACGGTAAAATCCGGTATACCGGTTTGAAACGTAATACCGGTACCGGCCTAGGGTTATTTTAATTTGAGTTGTTACTTATTTTTATTATATATGTTACTTATCTTACGTAATTTTTGTATATTATGATTATTCGTAACTAAAAGTTCTTATTTAATATTGTATGAAACGAAAATAGCTGATGTATTCCACTCAAATGGTTTAAAACATATTGTACACTTTCATTTAAAAGAACTTGTTGGAGAATTGAATGATTTTAGATCATCTTTTAGATTATTTTTTATTATGGATTTACTTTTGGATCATTTTTTAATATATAATCATGCATTTTTTGATTAACTTTTGAGTTGATGTTGTAATTTATGAAATTATAGAGTTAGCTAGTCAACCCGGTTGAACCGCTCGGTACAACCTGGTTCAACCGGTTGAACCATTTTTTAGCCTAATCCGGTTTGATTTAAAAACCGGTTTTTAAAACATAGCTTGAAAAAAAAAAAAAGCATAAAAGTTGCATGGACAATCCCATTTTGCTACAATTTCATGTTTACATTTTAGTATAATTGACAAGTAGGGTTCGTGGATATTATCGTGTGGTTCCATAAACGTTTTGACTAGTTCGAACCTTCGGCCTAGGTATTTTTGGTTTTGATGATGCGTTTTTTTTTTTTTTTTTTTTTTTTTTTTCTTTTTTGTGATGAGCCCCCATTTAAATACTAGAAAAGGGTTTGATTTAAATGAGGTAAAAATTGCGATGTTATAGTTTAAAAAATAAGAATTCTTTTTTTTTTTTAATTTTCTTAAGAGGGTAAAGGGATTGTAGCCATTGGACAACGAGCCTTTCTCACGAGTTTAGCAACCTGGGCGACCAACTCGTACAATCTGGGTAGGTTGCGGCCGTGTACCCGCCCCTCGGAACAACTCTGGGGGGTGGGGGTTGGGTTGTCCACACTAGAGGTGCACGAATCGGGTTACGTTTTGAACCTGAACCGGGTTCAAACCGGTTTGAAGTGATGATTAAAAATGTCAAACCGGGTTGAGAGTGAAACCTGTAAAACTCAAACCTGTGAAACCAGTTCGGGTTGAGTTGGGACCGGGTTGGGTTCTCAAACCGGGTTCAACCCTATATGTCAACCCTATTAAAAAATTCTTAACAAAATATAATAAACATAAATAACAAAAAAGGTTCACACTTTATATATACACTTTAAATAACCCAATGATCTCTAGATCAACTGATGGAGGGTTGCATTTCTCTTGAGAGATGCAGGTTCGACTTTCACTTGGTGCAGAGTGAGGCACGGGTGGACAATGATAGGAGACCCAAGGAAATCTGGGTTGGATCTTTGAGCCAAACGGGTTTTACCGGTAATTTCACTGTCGTGCCTACGGGCGGGTGAGTTACCGGGTTTTCCCCGGAATTGGTGGTGGACTTGGGTTACTCTCGGAGTACTCCGTTTGTCCAGTGGGTGCCCCAAGAGTGCTCGGGATTGAGTTTGTTGGCCGTTCAAAAAATAAAAAAAAACATAATATCATTAAAGAAAATAATTACGACACGAATAAACTTTTTTTTTTTCAAAACTATTCGTCTTCTGCGATCGTAGTTGTAGTTTAGCATTTAGTCTTCTTCATCATTTGTTAGTTTAGCATTACGATATGCTTTCCTTATCCAACAAACAATCACAAAATTATACAAAAACAAAATTACAAGTAAATTATAAAATTGTAGTTGACTGGTTGGTGTCATCAATCACGAAAAAAAATGACAAGAGAATCACTTTTACAATCAACAATTATCTCTTGAAATGTAAAATACTTGTTTACTTGTTTGTGGAGCGGGTTCATTCAACAGGGTTCAAATCGGTTTGGCAAACCGGATTGTGTTATGTGTATTACAAACTGCCGGGTTGAAACACGTGTAGCTGAAAAAATCCAAACCGAGTACTACCATACGGGATGAAAATGGTCCTAACCGGGTTGGCTATAAATAGGGTTCAACCGGGGTTCAGGTTGGATGGTTGTCGGTTTCGATTTCTAACCCGGTTTAGGGTTGCACCTGTAGCCCACACCACAAAATTTATGATTATAATATATATATATATATATATATATATATATATATATATATATATATATATATATATATATATATATATAGAGAGAGAGAGAGAGAGAGAGAGAGAGAGAAAGTGTAATGTACAAAACCTATTATCATACTTCACGTACTCGACAAGGAGAGTTAGACGCATGGCAAGGATTAAGTTTTCTCATTAAGGGCAAATTAGACATTTATCATTCTTGAGGCAGGGTAATTCAGACATTTACTAACATCAAGAAAATAATGCGAGTTCTTTATCCCCTGCATCCTGGTAATTACGATTCCAATCAGTTTCAAATATTTTCCATTCTTCAAACTATCAAATTAGCGGTTATACGTGGGCGATTAGGGTTACGATCACTTATTGTATGAAATGGATCCACAGAGCAGTAATGCACGAAGTACAGATGATGTTGAAATTGAAGATGCTGAAGTCCATGCCGTTCATGATGCTGCTGAGCATTTGAGGTATCCGACATCTGACAACAACGTTCTATTAGACGATCAGACCAGTAAGTTGTCAAGTAAACGTTGTAATTTGCTAGAAATCAACGTAATTATCGTTGTTTGATGTTTGTATTTTGATCGTTCATCATTATTTGATAATTAGTATTTTGAAATGAATGTGTTATAAATCACGCATGTTTATAAGTTGTATAGTGAAAGAGGCCTGTGTAGTTCCACTAAACTTGCGTTATAATTCTAATGTAAACAGTACTGACTGGTTTTTTTTACCTGCGTTAATATTGACGACAAAATGCGTGACTATTTTCTTTGCCAAGTTTTATTTTTTTGGTTCCTAAACGAGTGACTGTGTGTTTTCTTTTAGAGGTCATGTTTTTTTTAGTCATTTCAAAATGTGCAGAGGAAAGATTGTATATTCCTTAGGTAGCTTCATCATGTGTTCCCGTTATAGGAATGTAATTTAGTTCCATTGAGCAAGCATATGTTTTTATCAGACATATGCCAAGAAGGCAGGGTTCTCTGCTCGAAAAGGAGGTGAACATCATAGTGGTGGTATTATCAAGACTAAATATTTTGTGTGTTCAAAGGAGGGGCTTATACCACTGGCTGTTGATGTTCCTTTTTCGAAGTTGGCTAGGTCGTATAAAAGTAGGAACAGACCGACTATTCGAACCGGGTGTAAAGCACAAATTAAGCTTTGTTCGACGGATGGGGTGTTGTATAAGGTTGATAAGTTTGTTCAAGCGCATAATCATTCATTTGCGTGACCCAAAGATATTCATTTATTATCAGCTTATAGGCATCTTTTCGAAACACAAGAAGAGATGATATGGGATCTTGGTACTTTAAATCTTGGGCCAGTGAAAGCCTTCAATATAATGAGACAAAGATACAGAGGTTTTGAAAATGTTGGCGCAACTGTTGACGACTGCAAGAATTTTAGAGCTAGTATACATAGCTTTATAGGAGAGTATGATGCAGATATGGTTATCAATAGGTTAACCGATAAAAAGCAGTTTTTGGTTGATTATTCGTTTGTACATTCAGTAGATGAAAACAAGCGATTAACTGGCCTGTTCTGGGCCGATGGTTTGTGCAAACGTAACTATGCTGAGTTTGGAGATGTCATATCCTTTGATGCTACGTTCAAAACGAACAAGGTAGTCTTCACTATAATGTTTTAACTTTTTTTTGGTATAATTTTGTTGTTTTCTTTATTCAATTTATTTTATCATTTTGAAGGTATAATATGGTTTTTGTACCATTTACTTGTATTGATAACCACTGTCGGAATGTGACGCTTGGAGCCGGGTTGCTAGCATCCGAAAGCATTGAATCATACAAATGGCTCTTACAATCATTTTTGGACTCATTTGGCAAGCAGCCGAAGGTGGTCAGGACCCGATGATTAAACAAGCTATCGAAGCTGTGTTCGATAAGAGTAGGCACATATTATGTATGTGGCACATAATGAAGAAAGTTACCGATAAGGTTAGACAAAACTACAACATGCGTGATTACAATTACAACGGGCGTAAATAATTATAAAGATTTCTGATTTTTATATGCATTTTACAAAAAGCGTGATTAAAGATATGATGCGTTATTATTTCCTACATTCTATTATTGTTTATGTTCATTGCATTCCTTTTTTTAATAGGTGGGACATGAGTTGTGTAACAATGAAGATTTCAAGAGAAGTATGTGTGACATTTTGTGGACTGATTCGATTGCGCCAGAAACGTTTGAGAGAGAATGGAAACTGATAATGATTGAATTCGGTCTAACCGAGAATAAATGGATTGACGATATGTTTGGCATGAGATATTCGTGGATACCAGCTTACTATCGTCATGAGCCTATGTCTGGGCTCATGCGGACCACCTCTAGATCAGAGAGCGAAAACCATTTTTTCTATCAGGTGGTGAATTCTCAACTTACCCTTGTTGAGTTTTTTTAACCATTTTGATGGTGCAATGGACGTGCAAAGATTCAACCATCGGAAAAATGACCATATTTCTAGAAATACAACCCCAGATAACTGGTCTAAAACTACCTTAGAGGAAGATGCTATGAAAATTTACACCAGGTCCATCTTTGCTGATCAACAGGCAGAGTTATATGCAACACTGTCTGAGTGCCTTCCCATGGAGACTAAAATCGAGGAATCATTCTTGAAGATAAGTATGAAAAATTTCAAAGCCCACGGTGACGGTTTATTTGAGGTAACAGTATTTAGGACCTGCCAACATGCATTATTACATAACAACTTGCGTTTTTTCTTTGATTTTTAATTTTCAATTTTTTTTATTTAGGTTTGTTTCAAGAAGGGGGAGGATGTAATTGCATCATGCAGTTGTCGCAGGTTTGAACAATATGGATTGTCGTGCAAACATATATACTTTGTGTTCAAGTTGTTCAAAGTGAAAGAAATTCCCAACAAGTATGTTATGAGAAGATGGACCAAAGACATGGTACCGAATGATCTAAATAACACATTTGATTTAAAAGTTGATGATTTAATGGGCATAAAAAGGCCAAGGAAGTTGCGTATGAGATAATGCATACCAGAGAGTATCTTATTAGTAATTTGATGAGATATTTTGATCATCTAGTTATAGTCAGGGATCGGATGAGGGAGATGAAAGAAATGGTTGATGAACTTCGCATAACCAAGCCTATTGACCCTAAGTTTGATAGATATTCAAGGTTAATCAGTTACGAGAAACCGAACACTAATGCTCCACCTACAGTCCATGTGCCAACCGGTATTAGGAACAAAGGACGCGGTTCACATAAGCGGATCAAATAAAAAAAAAAGAACATATGATTAGTCTAAAAGGCAAGAGAAGTTGGACATGCAGTGTTTGCAATACCAAAGGTCATGATATCCAAACTTGTTCAGTTTTAAAGGGTCAAGCTAGTGCTGCCGATAAGAAGGGGAAGAAAAGAAGAGTAGTTCGGTTAGAGACTGATCCTGGTTTAGTAGGCGAAGAGGCAGAAACTGGTGAGGGAGAGGAAGAGTATGAGGAGGTAGACGAAGCCGATGATAGTGATTCTGAATGGGAAGAGGTTAACGATGATGACGAGTGATTTTTGAACAACAATTGCATATATTTAAACATGGGTTTTTTATGCCTTTTTTACTAAATAACATTCAGTGTTTTGTGATCTTGACACTTAACATGCGTGATTTTAATACCATACTTGCATGATTTATTATGTTTAACTTACCATGCGTGATTAAGTATACCATTTGTCAATATACAAAAAACATCTCAACTGACCCTTTTTACCCAGTGATAACAAGCCTGAACGTTTCAATATGCAGATGCGTTATTTTACTATATTGGAAGACTAACTCAAATGACCATTTAACCCCTTTTTAACATTTGTATAACCTGTGTTAACCCCTGTTCACAGCTATTTCGTATGAAGAAGGCTGGGTTATTTCGTATGCGTTATAATTCATACAACGGGCGTAATTTCAACCAAAAACATACCAAACATAATAAAATTCACCTTATATGATATTTTTAATTTTATCTACATATGATATTTAGTTGTCATTGCCACCAAAAACATACCAGAAGTTTTCACAAAATCAAGGTTATAACATACCCCCAAACATCAAAAGACTTTATAAAGCTGAAATACCACCTATTTCAATGCGAATATCTTATCAAGCTCCTTGTCGCTGGACTCCATCTTTTGTTGCACCGTCTCAACTGCATCCTTTAGATAGGAGTAAACCAAGTGATCAGCAGAAGACTGATCCTTCATGTGCTTGATGCCTTCGTCCCTTAATGAAGATTTTGGTTCCTCAAGTAGTTTTCCCCACACTTCTTGGTTCATCTTCTGCTAGTCAAGGACCTTCCTCTGCACATCTAAAACACAGTTAGTGGAGTTTACATCCGTTGCAAGTTCCGTCAACCTGTGGGTGGAGGGGAGTTCCTTGATCGCTGTACTTGCGTGCTCTGCAGACATTTCTGTAACTTATTTTAGGTTGTTATCTTTTTTGCCAAAAATGAAATGTGATTTTTATTAAGTAGGAAGATTGCAATTTAATAGGGGTGGTTGGGTGAAGGATTTTGGCCAGTGATATTAAACTTCAAACATAATTACCAGTCATGTCGTTGTAAGGCTATATGTAGATATGATGATTATTAGTATTCTAGTTTTACAAAGCAACTTGTTTGTTGTTTAATATTTCTTATAAAAAACATATTTTAATATAGTTCACAACTTGCGTGATTATTCCAGAACTTGCGTTATAATTCAGTTGTTATAATTCAGTCCAGTACTTGCGTTATTATTCCAACTAGATAGATAACTTGCGTTATTTTTTTTGTCAAAGCCAATTAATAATTGGCGTAATTTTTTCTATCAACCTATTGCTCCAAGAAAATTCCAAAAGACATGTGACTTCTGAACCAATAATTGCCATTCTCAATAATTATACATTTGATAGATCATGAGCTCGTGGGTACTTGCTTGTATATTTCAATTGAAAGTTCATTGAAATATTGTCCCCAAAGATGGCAGATTCTTGTAATTCATCTTGTGGTTCTTCTTCATCATCAGGTATGAGTGTGTATCTTAAAAAGAGGATCGAGGAACAAATTGCTGAAGACAAGTCTTGTAAAGACTTGTTGGAGACTAAGATTTCTAGGGTTAGGGAGAACATGAAGAGGCGAGAAGAAATATTGAAATTGCAGTCCGGTATGAAAGAGTCCATTGTCCGAGAGGTGGCTATGATGTTTATGGTTGATCTAGGAGAGCGTATGAGAAACAGTTAAAGGAGCTTGCGGATGCAATAACCGTCTTAAGATGCTCTATGGACACGAAGATCAAGTTTTTGGAGTCCTTTTTCAGATGGGTGCAAGCATGTGTGTTTGTATTATGAAGCATTTTCATCTGGGTAGTGAAACCATGTGGCTTTTATGTTTATCTAAGTGTTTTTCTTGTATCGAATTTGTGTTTGAATAACAAAATATACCCATTGTGTTTACATTTTTCATGTTATTTGATAACATAGTTTATGAGTAATCAGCAAAATAAAAAAAATAAAAATAAAATTAAAAAAGGAACAGGTCAAATATGTTTGTAACCAAGTAGTTCTACGACATATCATTTTTTTTCACTTTGTCAAGTTTGAAGAACTGATCCAATCGGTCCCTAATTTTGTTATTTAGATCGTTCAACACATCTACGGGTCTTGCGGTCTTCGCAAATTCCTTAGCTTTGTCATACACTTCTTTCATTATAAGATTGTAGTCGGACAATACAATCTTACTAAGATACCGGTACCTTAAGAATCGAAGCTGTGAATCTTGTATGGTCTTTTTATCTTCGTTCACAAACCCCGGATTCCATGGTGATTTGCCTTTGTACGTCTCCATATGTCTCATAGTGAAGAGACCACAGTCAACTCCATTTTGAAGAGTTCTCCAATTCATTTCTTTTCGTATTATGCTTGTCGTTTCCAAGTTTGTTATCCATTCTTTTCGTTGTATCTTGTCTTTCAGGTATAGAACTAGAACTCTTTGCTATAATCACGATAACAAATCATATTAGTACATACTCATTATAATATATAGTCATTTTTGTATATAAAGCTGAGTATTAAAGAATTACCAGCTTTTCGGGGCGCCCACGGTAGCGTTTGCTAAACGATTCCTTAAACCTAGAGTTATCAATTAACTCAATTTCGCCATTTTTCAAGTGAAAGCATAGGCACTAGAAATGATCAGATAGTAGTACTGGAATGAAGATAAGATCCACCGTGTCAAGTTTCTTGACCTCATACTTACCTAGTATATCATCTAGGTTTGATGCAAATACTTTCAATCGGTCATTGTCATTGTATTTGGGCCAATACATTACGTCAGGCTGCAAAAATTATGGTCATTTTTATTATTAAACTCTATCTGTGCATTAACTTTAAACATGCATGATTATTATATAACATGTGTGATTAACCTTAACCATGTGTGCATTAACATTAAACATGCGTCATTAACGTATAACTTGCGTGATTAGCATTCAATATGCGTGTTTTAACATATGGCATGCGTGATTAACATATATACATACATTACATGCGTGATTATTAGGGGGAAACTTACAATCATTGTACTTGGCAAGAACAGCCTGTATGGGGATGATTTTTTGTCCTTTTTCTTGTCTTCAAAGTTCAACACATCTACAAACGCGTCCACTCCATTTGAAGCTACGAATTGCGATGGGTGAAAGCTTTCAAAAATGATTTTTTTTGTTTCAATTCCACTTTCAGACTTGTACATCATTGAGCTGTTGTTTAAAACCAAAAAGGACCATTTTTTAACAAATGGTGAACATAAATAGATCAATATTTTAAGCGGTTTAAAAGAAACAAAACCTTGATCTTACCTAATACTTCCGATCAGAGCTAAGAGGTAACAGATAATCTTTGGTCACGTTCCAGGAGTGGCTCATATAAGCTGGTTATCCTATTCCAGTAAGGTGATCGGTATACGTCACCTAATTCTTCAATTCGTTTTTCGTTCTTATCCCTTGTCGCAACCCCCTTCCCCTAACAACCCGGGAACGGGCGGTCGCGGCCAGTTTCGGTGGTATCTGGTATTGTCTAATTTTGGCAGCGTAATTTTCATCAGGACCTTAGTTAGGAAATATTTTATCAGAGTAAAATACCACACTTTCATAATATTAAACACATGGGATAAAACCCAAGTTTTAAGTACACACATTTTCATAGGAATAAATCCTATTATTATTTAATAAAAACATCTATTTCTTTTTAGGTAACTTTATTGCCACTTTTCCAAGCCTTCAGTGCTGTCCAGCTGGCTTCTATTTGGCTTTCACATTTTGTTACCTGAAACGCGTTTAAAAATATTTTGTCAGTGGGAAATACTGGTGAGTGAATCCCAGTTTAATTAAGTTTAAATAAAATCCATTGTACAGTATTGAGGGCGGTCTCGTAATTACATTTGTTTCCAAGTCATACCAATTACCACCCAGGGTACTGTCAGACCCGACTTGTGGAAAAGTTACTCCCCACAAGGCAGTAACTAATTTTGTATACAAAACCCCAACATACCGACAATAATTGTATCCTTAAAAATACTCAATAACTGCTTAATATATAATTAATTGTGTGAGGTTTTGTAAAAACAGTTAACAAAAAGGAGATTACTCACATTGTTGTCTTAGATTATCCTTTAGGGTTTCCTGGTGACAATCTATAATTTATACAAATGCACACGTGTTAGTATAATAACCCATTTTAACATTAGTAATACCCTCCCCGAGACGGTATTCCAATGACTACGTCGGGCAGAACCACGACAGCCGTTACGGAACCCTAGATCAATCGGGCAGAGTATCTAATACGTATCTAGGGGTTATGATACTTACAACGGAGCAGAACTTCGTTATTTAGGGGGGTATTAGACCCGATTATAACTTCGACTATTAAGAAATTGAGAGAGAGATCGAGTGAATGAACGAATTTCGACTGAAGGCCTTTCGTTGCAATTTATAGGGCCTGATTTGGCTTTTCTCGCGGCCCGCGTAAAATAAGACCAGGGCCTACGCGGCCCGCGTAGTAGGTGGCCTAGGTCGTAGGTGATCCGGCTCACTTAGTAGGTTCAACACGCGTTGCCACGTGTCACCACCGGGTGAGGCCGCGTTTATCGATCGCTCGCGGCCCGCGTAAGCTAACGGGGTGGCTTACGCGCCCCGCGACAACCCCAAAATTTTGAATTTTAATTAATTTTAATAATATAAAAGGTATTCGGGGCCCGTTTTCACGTATGGAGTGTTTTTAGGGACATGTTGGGATATTTTAAATATTTTTAGGGTGTCGGAAAATTTATGAAGGTGTCGGTTTTCTTTAGGGTTGTTATATCCTCCCCACCTTGTTTTAGAGCTCGTCCTCGAGGTCTACTGGAACAGGTGTTGATATTTCCTTTGCATTTCTATTTCAAGCTCCCATGTGTATTTTGGTCCTCTTTTGGAGTCCCATTTTACTTTGACTAGAACTAATCTCTTGTGCTTAAGATTCTTAACCTTCCTGTCTTCAATCTGTAGAGGCTTTTCTACAAATTTGAGTTGTTCATTTACCTCTATATCCTTAAGAGGCACTACAAGTGATTCATCAGCTAGGCATTTCTTGAGATTAGATACATGAAATATATCATGTATTCCTGCCATTTCCTCTGGCAGTTGTAGCTGATAGGCTACAGGTCCTATTCTTCTAATAATCTCAAAAGGTCCAACATACCTGGGACTTAGCTTTCCTCGTTTGATGAATCTCACCACTCCTTTCCAAGGAGAGAATTTTAACAATACTTTATCTTCTATTTGAAATTCCAACGGTTTGCGACGGTTATCAGCATAGCTTTTCTGTCGATCACGTGCTGCTTTTAGTCGTTCCTTGACTTGAATGATCTTGTCAGTTGTTTCTTGCACTATCTCAGGTCCAGATAGTTGCTTTTCTCCAATTTCTGCCCAGCAGACTGGGGTTCGGCACTTTCGTCCATAAAGTGCTTCGAATGGTGCAGCATTGATACTTGTGTGATAACTATTATTATAAGAAAATTCTATTAAAGGTAAGTGATCATCCCGATTACCTCCGAAATCAATTACACAAGCTCTAAGCATGTCTTCCATTGTCTGAATTGTCCTTTCGCTTTGTCCGTCTGTTTGAGGATGATATGCTGTGCTTAGATTTTGTTTGGTTCCCATTGCTTTTTGGAAACTTGCCCAAAAATGAGAGGTAAAACGACTGTCCCTATCAGAAACAATTGATAAAGGTATTCCATGTAATGAAACGATTTCATTTACATACAATTTGGCTAATTGTTCCATACTAAATGTTTCCTTCATTGGTAGGAAATGAACTGACTTGGTTAGCCTATCTACAATCACCCAGATTGTCTCATTACCTTTTCTTGTTTTGGGTAATTTGGTAACAAAATCCATTGTTATCAATTCCCATTTCCAAACTGGCATTTCTAACTGCTGTAACAAACCTGAGGGTTTCTGATGTTTAGCTTTGACTTGTGAACAAGTTAAACATTTGGAAACATAGGCTGCTATATCCTTTTTCATTCCTATCCACCAGAAATTCTTTCTTAAATCCTGATACATTTTATCACTTCCTGGATGCATCGTATATTTAGACTTATGGGCTTCTTCTAATATACGATGGCGCAGGTTCCCTAATTTAGGTATCCACATTCTCTTCTTATGAAATCTCCAAATTCCATCTGTTCCTTGTTCTAATTCCTTAATCATTCCTTTTAATTTTTCAGTATCATCCTTGATTACTGATTCTTGTGCTTTTCTAATTTGATCATTTAAATCTACTTGTAGATTTAATTTAAGAGAACGTACCATTTTTGGCTTTTCATGACACTTTCGGCTTAAAGCATCAGCCACTACATTTGCCTTTCCTGCATGATACTGGATATTACAATCATAATCACTAAGAATTTCCATCTAGCGTCTTTGTCTCATATTTAACTCTTTTTGCCCGAAAACATACCTTAAACTTTTATGATCAGTGAATATAGTAAACTTACTACCAAAAAGGTAATGTCTCCAAATCTTAAGGGCAAAAATTATAGCTCCTAACTCTAAATCATGGGTTGAATAATTCTCTTCATGATTCTTAAGTTGTCTAGAGGCGTAAGCTATAACCTTTTGACGTTGCATTAACATACATCCATAACCTAACTTAGAAGCATCACAATAAATTACAAAATCTTTAGTTCCCTCTGGTAACGCTAGTATGGGTGCGTGGGTTAATCTTTGCTTAAGAATTCTAAATGCTTCTTCTTGTTTTGGCCCCCATTCAAACTTAATGGATTTACAGGTTAACTTAGTTAAGGGAATGGCTATTCTAGAAAAGTCTCAAATAAATCTTCTATAATAACCAGCCAATCCTAGGAAACTTCTAACCTCGGTAGGTGATTCAGGGGTTTTCCATTTGGTAATCGCCTTGATTTTTGTTGGATCTACATGAATTCCTTCATGGTTGACTAAATGTCCAAGAAACTGTACATGTTCTAACCAAAACTCGCACTTTGAAAACTTAGCATAAAGCTTTTCCTTTCTTAGTAAGCTTAGAAGTGTGTGCAAATGCTTTGCATGCTCCTCTTTACTTTTAGAATAGATAAGAATATCATCTATAAAGACAATTATGAATTTATCCAAATATGGCTTACATATTCGGTTCATCATGTCCATAAATGCAGCTGGGGCATTGGTTAAACCAAAAGACATGACAGTAAATTCATAATGGCCATACCTTGTTCTAAATGCGGTTTTAGGAATGTCCTCTTCCTGTACCTTTAGTTGATGATATCCTGACCTTAAATCGATTTTAGAGAAAAATCAAGCTCCTTGCAACTGATCGAACAGATCATCGATTCTTGGTAATGGGTACCGGTTCTTAATCGTGACCTTGTTCAATTCACGGTAGTCAATGCACATACGCATTGATCCGTCCTTCTTTTTGACGAATAAAATTGGTGCTCCCCATGGCGATGAGCTTGGCTGCATAAATCCTTTTTCCAACAACTCGTCTAATTGTTTCTTTAGTTCCTGCATTTCGGCGGGTGCCAAACGGTAAGGCGCTTTGGCAATTGGTGCAGTTCCGGGTAGGAGATGGATTCTAATTTCGACATCTCTGTCTGGTGGTAGCCCTGGCAACTCTTCTGGAAATATATCTGAAAACTGAGACACTACTGGAATGTCTTTTAGTTCTTTTCCTTTAGTGTTAGTGATTATAGAAATCAAATACACTATGGATCCTTTTCTTATATAGCTTGCAGTTTTCATTACAGAGATGAATTTAGTGGATCTAGAGGGCTTATCTCCTTTAATTGTGATCTTTTCACCCTTTGGTGAATTTACTTGAATTGACTTTTGATCACATAAAATATTAGCTTTATTGGCTATTAACCAATCCTTTCCTAATACGATATCAAATCCTGCCAGATTCATTGGGTAAAGGTTTGCAATAAACTTTTGATTTAAAAACTCTATTCTTGCTCCCTGCAAGATTTCAGAAATCCTAACCATTTCTTCATTTGCTGTCTCTACTAGACATTCTTGTGAGAGTTTAGTTAATGTTGATTGAGAAGTTTGCAAAATGAAGTATTAATAAAACTTTGGTTTGCACCAGACTCAAATAATACTTTAGCAAAAACATCATTAACTAAAAACGTACCAGCTATTACGCCCGGAATTATTTTGGCTTCATTTGCAGTCAGAACAAATGCTCTAGCATTTTTAGTGTTCTTGTTGTTCCCGGCTGGAGTTAGTTTCGGACAGTTCGGCTTGATGTGACCTTTTTCTCCACAGTTGAAGCATAGTCCATTACTGGATTTTCTCCTGCAATCTTCTTCCTTGTGTCCTGGTGCCTTGCAGAAATTGCAGTGAGTGGAGCATTTTCCCGAATGCTTTTTCTTGTAGGCTTTGTAGTATGGTGTAGAGGTAGAACCTATATTCCTACGGTTGGAATTCCCAAAATGGAATTCTTGGGTAAGCCTTTGAGCTAGGTTCTCCTCTGGTCTTCTTCTCTAGTACGGATTAATTCACCTGTCAAGGTATTTGCTAGTTCTACAGCTTCTTCTATAGTTTGGGGTCTAGCTGCCTTGATTACATGTCTAATCTCTCCAATTAATCCCCAGATGTAACGGGAGATTAATACCGGTTCAGGTGATGCAAGGGTTGGTACTATTCTAGCATATTCAAAGAATGTGGTAGTATAACCCTTACTATCTACCCCGGTCATTCTAACGTTCAGAAACTTATTCGCTATCTGTTCCTTTTCATTGGGAGGGCAGAATTTCCTTTCTACCATATTCTTAAATTCCTCCCATTCCATGTTGTAAACCCTATCGCTTCCTCTTGACCGAAGGATAGTGTTCCACCATTCTAAGGCTGAGTTTTTAAACAGATTAGAAGCAAACATTATCTTGTCTTCTTCTGCACACTTGCTTATTTTTAAAACAGCCTAAGTCTTTTCTATCCAGCGTAGAGCTGCAATGGGTCCTTCATTGCCCGAGAATTCTATTGGTTTGCAGGACCAGAATTCTTTGTAAGAACAACCATAAGGCATGGTTCTTCTTATTTTGGGAATGGGCACTTGAAGTACAGGTCCATTGTTCACGCTGTGTTCAGGTTCAGTTGGTCGCTTACTGCTATGTTTGCTTTTATTTTCCGCATCCTTAACAGTTTGAAGAATATATGGCATTGCATCTATAATTCCTTGTGCCACTATGTGTTGGATGGAACTATTATCCACTTGGTTTCCATTGTTATTGTTGTTATTCGGATTCTCATTAACCAAGTTAATGTTACTCTGGTTATCGTTATTCAGATTTTCCTGATTCCCTTCGTCGGCCATCTGAATTTTAAACATTTATCACGTATTAATATCACAAAGTAATATTTAATATATCCAATCACATGACACGCATTTTGGTCAAAAGCGTCGATCATTGCGACTTTACTCTATTCATATAATATGCATCTATTACACACCAGTACTGAAATTAAAATTACAATACCGACTGAAATTTAAAGTTACACTACTAATAGTAGGCATCCGTAGTTTTTTTTCATACACATACACACATATTTTATTATTATATTATATTATATTATATTATTATTATTATTATTATAACCTTCTCCACCATCACTTCTACGGATATGGATTCATCCAGAAATCCATATTGCGCTTGTCGTACTTCCAGACGAGTCACTCTCCCACCTGTCTCATCCGTTCACTATTTTCTAAAATTTCCTCACCAAATGTCCTAAGTTCTTGTACGTTTTCTGCACTCATTGGGGGTGTAGGTTCTAGGACTGGGTTCGGAAACTGGGGTGCGGGTTCCTAGTACGGGGGTGTAGGTGCCTGGTATGGGTAAGGATTTTATAGAATCTCCCTAATGAATACATCATTATCGTAATAGGGATCTAGAGGATCTAACCCTGGGTAGGCTCCTAGGTTCCGCATGGGTATGTCTTCGTGTATCGGGTAACGTTGCACATAGTCCCTATTATCATCCCACCATGGGTAGTAATTTGGGTCTAAGGGATTTGGTGCGGGTATCCTAGGTATCTCCTCCGGGTTAAAATCATGCATTTCTACTTGATTTTCAGGGTTTTCTATTTCCATTGGTTGGTTAGGAATTGGTGGTTGTGGTTGGGGTGCTATCATTTGTTCCAGGTTAGGGTCAGCTGCAGTGGTTGCTAGGATGTGGATATTGGCTATACCCCTATTAATCATTTCCTGGGCATAGGCATCGGTTTCTCTTTTGGGTGCTGCTAGTGTTATCTGGTCTTGTAACATTTTCATATGCTTCCTACGCTCATGTGCCCCTCGACTGAACCATCCTCTCTTTTTATGAGGGAATGGCTCTTCAGACTGAGCCTTAAATACAAATATTCCTTCTTCCGTATCAGGAGAGTACTCTGAGAGGGCAGGCTGAGAAGAGGCACCTTCACTTCTAGGCGAACCAAACAATTGACGGTACGCGTCAGATGGTCCTTGGTCGCTCATACTGTAAACTAACAAATAGTCAAATAACACATAACAATAAAATATAATGCACGTAGTTCTGTAATTTATTTCCTAACACTTTGAATTTTGGTGTCAGCAGAACACTTCTGTGGCTGAATCAGTGGCTTAGCTCTGATACCACCTTCTGTCGCAACCCCCGTCCCCTAACAACCCGGGAACGGGCGGCCGGGGCCAGTTTCGGTGGTATATGATATTGTCTAATTTTGGCAGCATAATTTTCATTAGGACCGTAGTTAGGAAATATTTTATCAGCGTAAAATACCACACTTTCATAATATTAAACACATGGGATAAAACCCAAGTTTTAAGTACAAACATTTTCATAGGAATAAATCCTATTATTATTTAATAAAAACATCTATTTCTTTTTAGGTAACTTTATTGCCAATTTTCCAAGCCTTCAGTGCTGTCCAGCTGGCTTTTATTTGGCTTTCACATTTTGTTACCTAAAACGCGTTTAAAAATATTTTGTCAGTGGGAAATACTGGTGAGTGAATCCCAGTTTAATTAAGTTTAAATAAAATCCATTGTACAGTATTGAGGGCGGTCTCGCAATTACATTTGTTTCCAAGTCATACCAATGACCACCCACGGTACTGTTAGACCCGACTTGTGGAAAAGTTACTCCTCGCAAGGCAGTAACTAATTTTGTATATAAAACCCCAACATACCAACGATAATTGTATCCTTACAAATACTCAATAATTGCTTAATATATAATTAATTGTGTGAGGTTTTATACAAATAGTTAACAAAAAGGAGATTACTCACATTGCTGTCTTAGATTATCCTTTAGGGTTTCCTGGTGACAATCTATAATTTATACAAATGAACACGTGTTAGTATAATAACCCGTTTTAACATTAATAATACCCTCCCCGAGACGACATTCCAACGACTACGTCGGGCAGAACCACGACAGCCGTTACGGAACCCTAGATCAATCGGGCAGGGTATCTAATACGTATCCATGGGTTATGATACTTACAACATAGCAGAACTTCGTTATTTAGGGGGGTATTAGACCCGAGTATAACTTCTACTATTAAGAAATTGAGAGAGAGATCGAGTGAATGAACGAATTTCGACTGAAGGCCCTTTGTTGCAATTTATAGGGCCTGATTTGGCTTTTCTCGCGGCCCGCGTAAAATAAGACTAGGGCCTTCGCGGCCCGCGTAGTAGGTGGCCTAGGTCGTAGGTGATCCGGGTCACTTAGTAGGTTCAACACGCGTTGCCACGTGTCACCACCGGGTGAGGCCGCGTTTATCGATCGCTCGCGGCCCACGTAAGCTAACGGGGTGGCTTACGCGCCCCGCGACAGCCCCAAAATTTTGATTTTAAATTAATTTTAATAATATAAAAGGTATTCGGGCCCGTTTTCACGTATGGGGTGTTTTTAGGGACATATTGGGATATTTTAAATATATTTAGGGTGTCGGAAAATTTATGAGGGTGTCGGTTTTCTTTAAGGTTGTTATATCCCTCCACATTTTGATACGCGTTCTCACTAGTTCTCTCTCTCTCTGCATCCATTTTCTTTTCCTTAGCAGACACACGAGTTTTTTGCTTACTGTCCGTTGATGTTTGTAGGATGGGAGCCAATCTTAAAAACGTCTCCACCGACTGCATTTTTGCATCCGTCACTTCATCTGTTTCTTCAGCGGATGTGGTGGGAGGCATTTCTTTACCATAGACGTCAGGGCTTATCTTTTCTAGTTCATTCAACATCGAATCGGTTATTGTATTCTGACTTTGTGATTTTTGCTGACTTGACTCTGCTAAATTTACATCTTGGTCCATTTGGTGTACCACATCTGCTTGTGTCTCTGTTTGTATGTTCGAGGGGGTTATTTTTTTTTGTATACACAAGTAAGAATACAGTTAATCTTATAGTAATGATCGTATTCGTTACCTTCTCTCATTTGTTTGTATACACCTGGTTCTATGGTTTGTAATGCAGCTAGGCATGAGTCTGAAATACCCCCATCGTCATATATCATATTATCAACATCATCACAACCTATAAAATCACAAACGTTTTCTCATCATTTAACTGAAATTACTATTAATCTTAAGAAATAACACAAATTCTTCTATACCTTTTGTTTTTCCTGTGTTTTCTTCTTCTACGGTTGCATCTCCATCCCCTCTAACTCTTGAATAGTATCGCCACCCTCTCCAACTTTGTTTAGAAACGCCTCATCACCTCCAGAGCTTACTTGATCAGTCGTCATTGAGATGGTATTCTTAACTGCATCATCCCATCTTTTACACATTCTCATTATATCTGGATCCCAGTAACACTTATCCCTTGCGTCCGTAACGATATTGTTCATTTTCGTAACCAGAGAAATGTATTTATTTATGTTTTTGTCCATTGTTTTCAACAAC
>JARYGA010009096.1:0-81974 GCA_030545235.1 Helianthus tuberosus | reverse complement strand
CGTTCATAATCAATGGAGATAGAGAAAGACAAGTCGAAAACACACACAAACCATGCCATCGAGGCAAAACACTAAGAAAAGAAACGGGAAAAGTGGTTTTTGGACATTTTCCAAAGTAAGAAAATAATAAATAAAAGTTAATCATACAACTTGGAAAGGAGGAGTTTTTTTTTTTCTTAAGGAAAAGGGTATCTTTTGATCGTTTAAAGGGACAAGTAACCATGCAATATTATGATTCCATGGATGATAGGTTAGTTTTGCTTTTCGGAAAAAAAGAATCTCTGTCTTTTTTGTTATATATTTTTCATATATTTGGATTTAGGCATGTATTTGCTTCTAAGAGCCCTCTTACGCAGGACCTAAGAGCCCTCGTACGTGGGACACAGTTGGCCACCAACGTTGTTGTGGTGGCGAAGGACAAGTGAAGCTACAACCCTCACATTGCACTGACCTTGCCTGTGCCCGAACCACGGGTGTGTGTTCGTGTGCACATACAAGCTTCAAGAAAGCATGTCGGTTAGTTTTAGGATGTTTGTTTTTCTTTTAGTGTCTTTTAAGCTTTTAGAAACTATGTACTTATAAATATACCAACTTATTAAACTTTTCTACGAAAAAACCTATTACTTTATAACAAATAAAGTTTAAGTTATGTTTAATCCTTTAAATGAGGTTTAAGAACTTATGTATTTTTACAAGTTTGTGTCTATATTAAAGAATGTATTGTATTTATTTATTAGGTTAGAAATCCATATATTATAATACACAGACAGATCAATAATAAATTTAGTTATTAATAAGAGGAAGAATAAAGGATAGAATTGAGAAAAAAATATTAAATAGGTAAATCATTTATAAAGTAAACATCAATAAAAAGATAATAAATACTTGAGAACAACAAGTGAAAAAATTTCATTTAATTAGTTATTTATTTATTATGTATAGTTTGGTCTCACGAATGATAAGCGGGAAATTTTCAAACTGTTACAATAATCTTGAGCACACATACTGCAGCCAATTACTTATTTATTAGATATAACCAATTACTTATTTATTAAGTATAGCTCAATATCACATATTAGTAAAAAATTATATTATTAAGATTACAATATAACAACCTAAATCTATTTATTTGCATTAAACTCAAACTTAGACATGACTTTCAACCGATTTGCCTTCTCATTTTCGACTAATTTATTTAATTTTTAGTTTTTAATCATTTGACCTATGAAAAATAAAACATAACCCAAATTGACACGTTTATAAGAAAATAGATTAAAGTCACCACATCTACAAAACATATATAAAATACACAAAGAGCTAAAATAAGCCATGATATAAATCCAAAATGGGAATAAAAAATTATAATTACTTGAATACTTTGGCTAGAATGATATGAAAAAAAAATGGGATTCAACAAATATTAACATTTTGAGTATATTAATATATTGTTGAATGTTTTTAATGGATCTAAACGGCTATAAAATCGTTTGAGCTTGTAGAATTTATGAAAATATGATTAAATAATTTTATTGATAAAATACAAAACTTTGAATTCGAAATCTGTAGATGAAAAGTGAAACGATTAACTAGATCTAGATGTGTAAAATATTGGAGTTAATTAAAATGTAAAAATAATTGGGAGGGAAATTGGTCTGTAATAATCTCACATATACCTTATTCGCCATTAATAATATCACTTCAGAATATCCTCCCACCAGTCCCACCTTTCATTTATTTTTCCTACAATGGTCCCCCGTTAAAAAAACTCAACGGAGTTAAGCTTTTTTTCAAATTACAAACAGATTTTTAGGGCTTTTGATTAGAACGACGATACGAGTCTATTGATATAAAACTTGCCTCGAAACGGTGCTCCAAAAGATGAAAACGGCGCATCAATTCGGGTGTTTAAATTTCCAATTAACAAAAATCAAGTCACTTGGAGCACCATTTCGAAGTAAGTTTTACATCAATGGACTCGTATCATCGATCTGATCAAAAGCCCTAAAAAATATGTCTGTAATTTGGAAAAAAGATTAACTCCGTTAAGTTTTTTTAACGGTGGACCATTATAGGAAAAATAGGTGAAATGTGAGACTGGTGGGGGGAATATTCTGAGGTAGGATTATTAATGACCAATAAGGTCTAGGTGAGATTATTACAGGCCAATTCCCTAAAATAATTTGATGATATAATAACTTTCCATAGTAAAACTTTATTTTTCGAAAATGATAACTAACGTCAAAAATTATAATTATCCATAAATAATTTCATTTAATTAGGCTATAGGGTGTTAGTGTCATGTCACACACCTCTAATCTATCATTCAAAACCACTACCCTAAGGGTGTTATAGCCTAGTGGTATCTTGGGGGTGGGATAAGGCTTATGACCATTAGGTCTTGAGTTCGATTCCCACAAGGGGGGTTTTCCCAGATTTATTGGGTTTCCTCCTGAATTGGTGTATAGGCATTATTGCCTAGTGGAGATGGATATGATCGGGTGGTTCCGCTGGTGGCACGATGATACTCCAGTGGTCCGTTAGTGATCCAAATTTGCCATTAAAAAAAGGGTGTGGTCATGACCCAAACCACTGTCTTCTTATTTATTTTAATTTATCTTTGTCTAAAGAAAAATGAAATGATTTCTTGAAAAATGGAAGGTAAGACCATGGTTGTCATAGTTTAATCCATGCAAACCATGGGGAATTAGGGAAGGGGGTGGTGTAGCCTTCAATTTCATGTTCCTACGTGCCGAATCATGTCCCAACCATGATCTCCACACCGATATAATTTCTATCCATAATATATATATATAGGGGTAAGATCAAATAAAAAGTTTATTTTGCCTAAGTAGGATAAGAAGAAATCTTAACCATTCATTTTTCAAATCAATGGTTAAGATGAAAGTGTAGGAGAAATGAGGAGTGAAAGGGTATCTTAGGAAAATCATATTTATGAACTTTCTCTCTCCACATGCAAGGCACATGCATATTTCACCCTCATTTTTTAAACGTTCATAACTTTTTTATACGACATTATTTTTTCATAAAAATTTTACCGTAAAATCGAGCGTCTTTTTATCTTTAATTTGAGTACCATATTGCTATATAAAATATGAAGACTAAAAAAACCCACTAAAATGTGTTGTATTTCTATGTTGTATAACATTTTTTTGTACTAGATTTTTGTACTATATTTTTGTGCTAAATTTTTGGTGCTGAATTTTTTTGTCTTAAATTTTTTTTTTCTCAATTTTTTGTGCTGGATTTTTTTGTACTACATTTTTTTCTGAATTTTTTCGTGCTATATTTTTTACTATGTTATTTGTGCTATATTTTTTTTGTACTAGATTTTTTTTGTTGTATTTAAAAAAAAAATAAAAGGGGTGCCACATGTCATTTTCACTCCTATTTATAAGAACCAAAATGCCCTTCATTCCTACTTATTAAGAGTGTCACATGTCATCATCACAATTCTTCTTAGGCTACTTAGGCAAAATCCACTTTTTAGTGGATCCTTCCCCTATATATATATAGAGAAAGTATAATGTACAAAACTGCTTAACGTACATTAACCTACGCGACCAAATACATAACGTGCGTGATTATTTTTTTTACCATCATAACATGCGTGATTAACATACCCATGCGTGATTATCACCTCCCATGCGTGATTATCACCAAATAACTGCTCCCATGCGTGATTAACTGATCCATGCGTGATTATAGCCCTGATCTGATGGTTACGCTTGTCGCGTACGTGAAGTATGATAAGGTTTTTTGTATGTTAACCTTTCTCTCTCTCTCTCTCTATATACATATATATATATAGGGTGGGATTCGGCTACAAAGTCCATTTTTCCTACAAAGTGTACAAAGTCATAAAACACCACAATTTCAGCCATAAAACACACTCAAAACCCACAAATAACAGAGTGGAGATCACTAAAACATAATATCCAAACCCTAACAGTCCATAAAAACTTCAAACACACCATCATAGAGCTATGAATATAAAACACAACATGATAATCAACATAAAACACATTAATGCTAGTAATTCAAAAATCAAAGCCTTATCATCCAAAACAAAACACAAAACCCACAAATATGACGTTTTAATAATCTCCACTTTGTTATTTTTGGGTTTTGAATGTGTTTTATGGCTGAAATTGTGGTGTTATATAACTTTGTACACTTTGTAGGAAAAATAGTCTTTGTAGCCAACTCCTACCCTATATATATTTTTTAAATTTTAATATCATTATTTAATGTGAGAGAAAAACGAGAAAATTGTTATTTAATAGGAGAGAGACGAGAAAATAAGGGTCAGGATCATGGGTTGTAGAAGTCACTAGTCGCTGCCAAGTCGGTCGACTAGTTGTGACTAATCGGCCTGGGTGGAGAGTGCTTGGGGAGTACTCGGACATAAAAAAATACATGTTCGAATAGTAAAGTATTTCGAAAACTGATATCCATTCCTTACAAAATGATATTAATTTTTTAAGATGATAGACATTGCAATTATGTTTTATTATCTTTTAAGTCAAACTTGGACTGAGTTGACAAACTAGATTCGATTCTGGCCGAGGTTGGCCGCATTGGTCGATTTCAAGTAATTAGGCGGAGTTAAAGAAAATTGTCTTGTCCGCTTATCTTGTAGCGATTATTCGGGAAGTACTCCGCTTCCAAGGCCTTGTTTTACAACATTGGTGAGGATGCATCAGAAATTGACATGTGTTCTTAAAGAGTTCCATTTATTATATAGTATAAATATAGATAGATATAGATTCAATAATACATAAGTTATTAATTATACTAGTAGATTTTCCGCCCGCGCGTTGCGGCGGGGACCCAATGACTGCAAAACACGTGTCAGCAACGGCAAACAGATACCGAATATCAAAACATAAATAAAAATAACGTGGTAAGGATAGTCACTCCGTCCTAAAAAATGATTTTAAATAACCTAATATATAATAATAGAATCCACACGTCCTACACGTTGGAAATTTGGTTGTTTTCAGTTCAGTTATTACGGTGCTAACACGTTAAAATATGGATGAGCTCGGTACCGGTAACGGAACCGAAAGTACCGATCCGGAAAATCATCGAAATTAGGTACCGGCACCGAAAATGCTCTGTACAATACGGTATGGTATTTGAAGGTAAAAATCAATAAATACAGGTATGGTGCTAGACCGGTGCCGAACCGAAAGTAACGATTATGAAAACGTCTAAAGGTGGGTACCAAATTGGTACCGAAAATGATTTGGTATAGTAAATTTAGTACTGATACGATATCGGCTTGATCACTGGATTTGATACGATTTGCTAATCAATAATCTAAATATCCAAGTTAATTTTACACGCTACAATTCACTCGTTACAGAAAAAGACAAAAAAGAAAGCAAAATAAGTTGTTGTGTATATAAAACCTCAGTCAAACGAAATACAGTTTAGTTACTGTGTGTATGAAAAGTAATCTAAACGGTGCAATTACTTGCATTGCTATGTTGCTACATGATTTTATGACCTCGGTACCAACCGGTACCGAAAATACCGTTACCGAAATCCCCAAAAGTGGGTACCGGTACCGAATATACCTGGTACGGTACCGATACGACACCGGTATTTGAGTGTAAAAACTGGTGAATACCGGTACCGGTACCGAATATACCTGGTACAGTACCGGTCGGTACTGGTACGGCACCGGTATTTGAGGGTAAAAACCGGTGAATACTTGTGTCGAACCGGTACCGAAAATACATCTGGTTTGATAAATTTGATACAGGTACCCAATACCATTTGCTAATCACCAATTGATAGCGTATTGCCACGTGGCGTATAACACTGTTCAAAAACGCGTATTGCCACGTGGCGTATAACACTGTTCAAAAACGCGTATTGCCACGTGGCATATAACACTGTTCAAAAACTTTTGTTTTTAATATATAGGGTAATTACGTATATATAGATAAATATATAGATACAATAATGAAATACTAAATACGTTACTATAACTATGTTATAACCCCGTGTATTATACGGTTTGAATAAATAAATTTTATATATTATGTTGGTGTTTGGGAGTGCTTATAAAACTCCTTATTGACTTTTTGGAAAAGTCAAGATGGATTGACTTTTTGAAAAAAATCATTTCTCCCCCTTACATACACCCTCATTGCCAAACATTATTTTGGAGTTTATGACTTTTCAAAAAGCCAATAAGTCAATAAGTTGTTTCAAAAAGCTTAGCCAAACATGCCTTAAATAATAAAACAATATATCTTTATAAACCTCCTTTATTGCACGGGTTGAATAAATATCATTTTTAAATATTAAGTATTAAAAAGTTATATCTATAAAACCACATGTATTACACGGGTTAAATAAATGTAATATTGTTTACCAAATAATAAAAAAGTTATATCTTTAAAAACCCTCGTGTATTACATGGTTTGAATAAATATGATTTTATATACCAAATAAAGAAAAATATATTTAAAAAACTAATGGATATACTTGGTACACGATAGATATGGTGATTGCGGAGATGATTATTGAAAAGAAGATACATTGGTCAAACATGTTATTCAATAAGCAAATAAGCAGTCATTTAAGTGATAAAATATAAATTATATTTAAAAAACCCATAATAAATCTAATTTTATATATAAAGTAATATTGAAAGTTATATACAATTTGTTAAAAAATATGTAATAAAAGAGATATAATATTTTTTTAATAATGAAAATAAAAATAAATAATATATTAATACAAAGTTTGGTTTTGGTGATAAATAATTTGGTTATTTAAAAATATCTTAAATTAATTATATTTAGTAGGAGAGTTGTCTATAATTAATTAGAAGAAATTAAACTAAACAATAATTATCCATAAGATATTAAATTAAATAATATTTAGTATGAGCGTTATCTATAATTAATTAGAAGAGATTAAACTAAAAAATATACATAAGACATGACCTAATATTATGACAAGTGTCCCTCAAATGATTTCTTTTATTATACACTAAGTATAGATTACACTAAAAGATGATTATGAATGGCCATTACTTAGAAAAAACATTGGGTGAAATGTGAAAATGTTTATGAAACATATTTAGGTTTGTAAACGAAGTGAACGTTCAGTGAACCGTTCATAAATCGTTTGATAGGAAATTCGTTCATGTTCGTTTATTAATTAAATGAACGAACATGAACAATTTTTTTTTGTTCATTTAAATAAACGAACGGACATGAACAATGTCCCGTTTGTTCATGAACGATCGTTTATGTTCATTAATTTACGTTCGTTTATGTCCGTTCATTTAAATTCGTTTGTTCGTGTATTATTAATTAAATTTAAAAATCTATTTAATATTCTTTATCATCCCATAACTAGATTTGACTTTCCGATTTCAAAACTTTCTTTTATATGATATTATTATATTTGATTTATATTTTCCAATTTAAAAGTAATCTTTTCTATCATATGAAACATGACAAAACATTTTTTATATAGTATTAATATATTTGATATATATTTTCCAATTTAAAAAGCAATCTTTTTTATCATATGAAACGTGAATTAAGGTTTACCTATATTTAGGTTTTTCTTCTTCTCTACTATTACTATACAATTCAAAGCCTTGTTCAATTATGTTTGTTATGATTTGTTATGTTCAATTATGTGTGTTTGTGTGCGTTTATGTTCGTGAACCATTCGTTTATATTTTTAGCGAACGAACATGAACATGTTCATTTTCTTAACGAACGAACACAAACAAGAAAATCCGTTCATTTAAATGTTCGTGTTCGATCATTTCTTCGGTTAAATGTAAATGAACGAACATCAACATGGTCTATTTTTTTATTCTTCTATTTTAAACCATGGTGTCTCATTAGAAAATAGAAAATATTGAGCGATTAAATCAAACCAAAAGACCTAACATTGAGGGGCACTTCTATTTTATTAACTGTATTATGATCGGGAGGTCTAACATACATTGTTTTAACCAGGTTTGTACTAGAGAGCTTCCTCGCACAATAGATCCCTAATTTAAACCCCTCAATGAGAAACACCTATCACCCAAACTCAAACTTGAGATCTGGAGGGGAAAACTCATTCGGACCCACCATAGATGGAACTTAAATACCCGTGACCATCACTAGAGTACAGTGGTGATTTTATGATCTTACACATGATAACTCGAATTTTGAAACACAATTATTTGCATTTAAATAACAAAAGCAGGTTAAAAAAATACAAACATGTTGCAGGTGTGAAAGTAAGGTTCTTCTTGACCAATAAAGGATGTCTTTGGATGGAAAGATGCCTTAAAGTTTCCTTTTAGATCATGGAAAGAAATTATATGGGTTTCCAAAGCCACGATAGTCCTTTTTCAACTATTAATATTGTGCTTTCCTGGGATCAGACCCAAATATATTTTATTGAGGTTACTCTTTGAATATCTGTATTCTATAATACATTATGATCGTTGTTGTTAGTATAATACACGTAAAAAATAATATGAGATACGTTGATTCCATTCAAACAGTCTCGATTCATGTGATAGTTGGTAAACGGGCAACACACTGCGCCACTACCCATTTTTTAATAGCAAAACTAAGCCTTTTAAAAACTACATCCATAGATCTCGGGGTCATAACATTATTATGCATGACCCTTTGAACTCGACTAAGTAGGTTCACAGCCTCTGGCGCCAAAAAATCAAAAGTATCAAAAGCAAATGGGATAAACACGTGCTGGTTGTCAAGGCACGCTTTTGTAAGATTAAATATATTATGTTTTAATATTTAATCTAGTAGCCATTATAATCATTTACATAATATAGATCAAAATATATAACAACCTATTAAATAATTAGTTGGTAATTGTTGATGCACTATATTACCCTTATTAACTAATTAGGTTTCCTCTTAGGTGCTTATATAAGGAGACTTATGTAGAGGTTCTAAGGTTAGACACATAACCTAATAATCATAACATCAATATTGACCTCCTTTCCATAACCGAACTCCCTATTCGGTTTAACCATCACAATCATCAGTTTGCACCCTAAGGAGGAACCAGATCACCTTGACAAAGATGTCGAACTCTATGGCTTCTTCTCTGACTGGATTCTCCACTGCACTGTCTGCGGTAACAGGTATGTTTTCATGTTTTCCATTATGTTTAAACAGAACTGATCCAACATGTGGTATCAGAGCATATGTTGATTAGTCCGTTCTGTTTTCGTATCCATTAATTCTGGGATTGAAATCATGAAAACATAATTTTGAAAACTTTATAAACATCACAACCGTTTTCGAGTGATTCGATATCACTGTTTAAAAGATTAAGTTGGTAAATAATATGACTCGAAACCAATATGGGTAATTTTATGTCCGAATTTTGTTTTAGAAACCTTAATTTTCAGGTTTCGGGTTCCAGAAATTATGGGTTTTATTTAGGGTTCATCATGTGTTCTTAGAAAAATTCAAAATTCCTTTATGTTTTGGAATATGATTCGGATTATTGAGTGTTTTTCCTGTTTTGATCTAATTTTGTCCTCTAAAGATTTTCGAAAACTGTTATTAGGTAAACAGATTATAATTTTTGGAAATATTTGATAAAATTAGATCAGCACTAAAATAGGAAACCATATCTCAAAATCCCTAAGAATTCGAATTTTCAGTTATGCTTTCACAACAACAACTGTTAACAGGAGTTTCGAGATCCTTTTTAATGACCCGAGACCAAGATCTCGACTCGAGACCACAAGATCTCGACTCGAAATCATAAGTGTTCTCAAATCTTTACAACTCGAGACAATGATTTCGACTCGAGACCATAAGGTTTCGACTCGAGACCACTGAGGTTTCGACTAAGGGCTTCAATCTTCACGACTCGAGACACTGAGGTTGCGACTCGAGACCTTAATGAGTCGAGACCTCATAATGTTACAAGATGAGTCTGGACTTGACCCGAGATCTCATAACTGAGTCGAGATCTCACTCGAAACCTCATTATTTTAGGCTGTTTAATATGAACTAAGATTTAGCTCGGGGCTCCGCCCCAAACCCCGTGCGGGGGCACTGTAACACCCCGTGTTTCGAAAGTCAAAGTCAAGATTGAAGTCAAAGGAAGAAAAGATTGCTAATTGCAATCTGTCACTCCTTGCTCAATTCCTGTTTTGACTTCTTTGACTGTAGATAGTCTATTTTATGCCTTACGTTAGCGGTGTTATGTGGAGTACTTATTAATTATCGAGGTTTATTCGATATTTATCGCGTGTTTAATCGCTTTATCGCTATCGCAATCGCACTCGCAACTCGAATTACGCGTTCTGGATATTGTTTTATGTGTGTGTATGCCTTATGTGTTACTTGTGCATGTTTATTTATGTTTATGTTATGGTGATCAATCGAAACGCAATCGAAACTCAATCGCAATCGAATCGCAAACGCTAAACGAATATGAAATGAGGATGCTTGTATGTTGATATAGTAGTTGGGATTAAAAGTAATTTGACTAGGAAATTCTATCGCATCGCAACGCTCGTAATCGCAAACGAAACGGCAAAACTCGCAGCACTGAACACTCGAATTAAGTGGCCAATCGACCAGGTGACCAGTCGTTCGATCGACAGATTGGTATTGAGCTGACGAGACGCGTAAGTAATGACGAGACGCGTAAGCAATGACGAGCCCCGATGTCAGCTCAAATGATGTATTCATCCCGGTGCCGATAAAGTGTACCAGGACCTTCGCTACAAGTACTGGTGGCCGGGCATGAAGAGGGATATCGCTCTCTACGTTGGAAAGTGCCTGACTTGCTCGAAGGTCAAGGCTGAACACCAAAGACCCTCTGGCTTACTTGAACAACCCCCGATCCCTATGTGGAAGTGGGAAAGTATAGCTATGGATTTTATAACGAAACTTCCGTGCACGCCATCAGGTCACGACAGCGTCTAGGTTGTTGTTGACCGTTTGACCAAATCAGCTCACTTTTTGCCAATACTGGAAGACTATAAGGTAGAATGATTAGCCCGAATCTACACCAATGAGATCATTTGTCGACATGGGACGCCTCGCGATATCATCTCTGACCGTGATGCTCGGTTTTCCTCGCGATTGTGGGAAACGTTTCAAGCGGCTCTCGGTACTACGCTTAACCTAAGTACCGCGTTCCACCCTCAAACCGACGGTCAGACAGAAAGAACGATCCGTACTCTTGAAGACATGCTCCGTTCGTGTGTCATAGATTTCGGTGGTAATTGGGATGCTTACCTACCATTAGTCGAATTCTCGTATAACAAAAGTTATCATTCCAGCATTCAAATGGCATCATTCGAGGCATTATACGGAAGAAAATGTCGATCGCCTATTGTATGGCACGAGATCGGGCACTCGCAATTAACCGGTCCTGAGCTATTGCAAGAAACGACTGACAAAGTCCTCCAAATTCGAGACAACCTGCTGAAAGCTCGGAGCCCACAAAAAAGTTACGCCGATAGACGACGCAAGCCCCTTGAATTTGACGTTGGCAACTACGTACTCCTAAAGGTGTCACCTTGGAAGGGTGTGGTCAGATTCGGCAAGAAAGGGAAGCTAGCGCCTCGATATGTTGGACATTTTAAGATTCTGGAAAGGATCGGAAAAGTCGCCTACAGACTCGAACTACCGGAGGAACTTAGTAATGTTCACCCGACTTTCCATGTGTAAAACCTCCGAAAGTGCCTGGCTGAGCATGATTTAATTGTACCTCTCGATGATCTCCAAGTAAACGAAACACTACACTTCGTGGAGAAGCCTGTCGAAATCATGGATCGCCAAATCAAGCAACTCAGACGCTCGCGCATTCCTATTGTGAAAGTCAGATGGGAAGGCAAACGAGGCGCAGAGTTCACTTGGGAACTCGAAAGCGACATGAAAGCGAAGTACCCACAGTTGTTTGTTACGGCTTCGACCTAATTTCGGGTCGAAATTCCCTCAACTAGGGGAGGCCGTAACACCCCATGTTTCGAAAGTCAAAGTCAAACTCAAGATTGAAGTCAAAGGAAGAAAAGATTGCTAATTGCGATCTGTGACTCCTTGCTCAATTCCTGTTTTGACTTCTTTGACTGCAGATAGTCTATTTTATGCCTTACGTTAGTGGTGTTATGTGGAGTACTTATTAATTATCGAGGTTTATTCGATATTTATCACGTGTTTAATCGCTTTATCGCAATCGCACTCGCAACTCGAATTACGCGTTGTGGTGATCAATCGAAACTCAATCGCAATCGAATCGCAAACGCTAAACGAATATGAAATGAGGATGCTTGTATGTTGATATAGTAGTTGGGATTAAAAGTAATTTGACTAGGAAATTCTATCTGTTAGGATCGGAGGATAGCATGATTGTGTTTGCTTGTGTAAATTGTATAATCAATAGAGATGAACAGAGTTTAAGTACAGCGGAAATGAACTACAAACTTTGTAAACACAATCAAGGAAGAAAATAGTTTTGATAAACACATGATTTGCATTAGTCGAAAGATTACAAAGTCAATCAAAAGATTACAAAGCATGCTTACAATCTAAGCTCCCCCTCAGCCTGATACTACAGTGGTTGATTTGCACAAGATGAAAGGATTGATCTGAGGAGAAGAATTCTCTCAGAATGAATCAAATGTAACAGTACAGAGTACTTTTCCATTTATAGACAATCCAAACCGCTGAGGCATCTCAGCTGACGTCACCATGAAAGCAACGTCTAACAGCCTAACAACCTGTATCTACTGTCTTATACAAACACTGCTATTCTAAACAACTGACTATACATGAAACAGATGATATACTAAACTGCTGCTCTCTCTAATCATCAGTGCTTTCCTCAAGGTTGATCAGTCCTTGATTGGGCATTGCTTTGTTATCAGCAGTTTGTACCAGCAGTGCTTAGTTTCCAGCAGTCTTCTAGGCTTCATCAGTAGTTAGGCAAAACAACAGTACTTGTGTCTGGACAGTGGATATTAGACCATCAGCTGTTATAATCACTTTTAAGGGAGAAGTCTTAGAGTAAACAGCTGCTTATTGTGAATCCACTGTCATGATCCGGTTTTGGCTTTCATTATCTGTTCCTCTGGCAGGGTTCAATCCCAACAATCTCCCCCTGGAACAGATAATGCCAAAACCCTTCATTATTCTGGATCTTTATTCCTCATCAGAAGTTCCTTAGCTTGTCTTTTGAATTCTTCTTCAAATTCCTTGGAACTTGTATCATCCTCATCCCTGCACAGTGTAAGCTCAAGGAGATCTTGTAGATCTTCAACACCCAAGCCTAGTGCTTGATTCCTTGATATATGCCTCACTTCTCCATTGGTTCTGACCAAAGTCAATACATGGGTCTTTTGATCAGAGAGCCACTTTAGTATTTTTAAACCAAATGGGTTTCTTGGGAGAGATTTATTTGCAGATGAGTTGGAAGATGTTGGCCTTGAAAAGAATTGTAGAGCAGTATCTTGAACTTCAGACATTCTTTTGAAAGCTTCTTCTATGACTTTATTAGCTGCAGCTATGTCTTCTGCAACTTCTTTGTCAATCAGCTCTTGTCTCTGTTGTTGACCAATCTCGCTGTCTGTGATATCTGCTGATGATGATTGGTTCAAAACCTTTTTGGTAAGGTCTTGTAGCTTTGCCAATTTTTCTTTATCTGAAGCTATTTTCTTGATAGCTTCTTCAAGGTAATCAGTTTCTTTTTCTTTTTCTCCTCCAGCAGTCAGTTGTTCCCTCTTTTCTTTTCTCAACATTGTGACAGAGGTTTCTGCTGCATTGATCTGTGTTTCAAGAGTCTTGATATGCTCTTTTATCTTTTTGTAGTTAGACTTTTTAGGAGTGTCAGAGATAGTTATCCTCCTTTTCTTAAGCCTTTCATAAGCTTCATCTGTTTGCTGCTTAGTCCATTTTGCTATGGCATTTGCAGTATCCACCCTTGCATCCACCAGCTCCTGCTTCTTTTTTTATATTCAGAAGTAAGATCAGCTATGAGCTTCCTGTATTTGTTCCAATTTGGAGTTGTCTTCTTCTTTCTTGGATTATTTTTAATTTTTTCAATTCTGTTAGCCTCATGCTTTAATGCAACTATTGGCCATTCTTTGAATTGTGTTTCTTCAGCAGGATAGAACTTTTCTTTCATTATGTATGCAAGGTATTCTTTTCTCAATTCATTTCGTTGATCTGCTTCAGGAGATAGGCTTGACATTTCTTTGTTCAGATCACTTGCATATTCTTCCATTTGTTTGACTTTGGTGAGCAGGAATTCTCTTCTTTCCAAAATGGCCTCATCACCTTGATTCTTGCATTCAACTTTGGCTCTTATCCTTGCTTGTCTTGATTTCATTTCGAGATATTCATCCATGTCTTCTGGAATTATGAAGCCTATGAGAGAAGGAAATTTCCTTTCTGAAGGATCATCCTCAGTGTAGAATTGTTTCATCTCATTTTTCACAGCATCTAATTCCAGTGGATATTTAGCAGCAACAGGATCATACTTTTCATCAGTAGCCTGAGTTGTTTCTCTTTTTCTTTTGTGAAGCTTTGGTAGTGATGTAGGAATGATGAGAGCAGTGGTGGATGGTTGACTAACAGCTGTTGAAACAACTGGTGTTTCAACCTCTGTTGTCATTACAACTACTGATGTGTCAGTAGCTGTCTTCTGCTTTTGAGCAGGGGTTGAAGTGGTTTTTGATGGTGGTGGTGACTCATCATCAGGAATGAAAACCCTTCTCCTTTTTATTGTAGGAGAGGCTGATGATGTCGTTGGTGGATCAGTGGTTTGGGATTGTGATTGACTGACAGTGGTTGAAACAACTGGTGTCTCAATCACTGTTGTCATTACAGCAGATGTTGTAACATCTGCTGTCTTCTGCTTTATGGCAGGAGGGAGTGGTGGTGATATGATTGTAGATGATGATGGTGTGAAGACAGTGGTTTTGGTGGTGTGTGATGAAGTGGTGTGTGTTGAAGAGATAGCAGTTGTTTGGCTACTGACAGCAGTTTTTGTAACTACTGCTGTATCAATTGTTTTAGATTTCTGTTTTCCTTGCTCTGGTTCAACATACAGACCATCTTCAATTCCCTTTTTCTTCATCTTCTTGACATTCTCCCCCTTTTTGGCATTATCTGCAAAGGGGTTATCCATAAAAAGAATAGTGGAGGGAAATTTTTCACCATGGGCAGTCTTTTGTATGCTGGCCTTTATAGCCTTGATATCTGCTTGAGTATCTTTGAATCTTGACTCCACCATATTTGTCAGCATTTTTACATGCGTTTCATTCTGCTGATCAGCCATCTGTTTTTGGTGTTCAAGTAAGGGTTGAAAGATATTCCATAGCTCATTTGCAGCAAATGCTTGTGGTGGAGCAGGTGCTTGAGTTGGAACCGATGCTTGTGGTGGGGCAGCAGTGGATTGTGCTTTTTGAGCTTTTAAAATCTCTTGCACCATCTCCTTTATTTCAGCAACTGAGGTTTCCAGTTTTTCAACTCTTCCCGTCAATTCCTGGTATTTTGAGTCATCACCCACTTTAATGGGATCATCTGAAACCCCACTTGTAGTGGTTATATCAATATTTGACTTAGGAACAGAGTCCCAAAAATCACCCATTGATGCTCCTTGTTCTTGGTACTGGGGACTTCTTTCTTCAGCACTTGATAAACCTTTGATGGTACCAGTGGTTTGAACCAACTCACTGGTGGTTACCGATGGTGCTATGGAAGAAATTGCCTTCAAGGGAGACTTACTTATGAAACAACTGTCCAACTGAAGATCTGTTGATCCATCAGTTGTAGTTGATGCTCCACTTGAACTACCACCGAGAGTTACTTGTAACTCAGGGGGTGTAACCTCCTCAGTTATTGCTGGGATAGCAGAGGTATAAGCATCAGACCCAGTCACTTGTGGGGGTATACTCTCAGTGACAGGTGATAGAGAGGAACTGGTTTGTGTCTGAGCTATAACAACTGCATGCAACAATGGTAGCATGGATTGTGGTAATTTTATTGGTGAGGGTATGGGAGTTGAAAGAGACATGTCCTTGGGATCAGGACTAAGGAAGATGGATCCAATTAAATCCAGAGCTTCATATTGTGGGGTCCCTGTGCTTACAACCTGATCCTTTTGTGAGGATGCAGGAGGAGTTTTAGGCAATGGTGGAGATCTTTCTACCGACTGTTGTGAGGAAGCAGCAGCAGTGGTTTGTGGTGACATTTGTGTTGTCACAGGCATTAACTCTGGGATCTCATCTTCCAGAGTTGCCTTTGTTTGGGTTTGGGGGGGTTTCTGGGTGTTTTCTTTTTGGTCTTTTTAGTAGTGGCAGGTGTGGGTTTCAAAGCAGTGGTAGTGCTGCTATGATCACCTGGAGCAGTGGGCTCAGCAGCAGATGTCTGAGGAGCAGTGGTAACTGCTGAAGTCTGCTCAGACACCTCTGCTTTTGTTTTTATTGGTGCCATCATTCTGGAAATGTTTCTTTTGTTAAGCCTTTTATTTGAAAATAGGCACCTTGTTTAAGCAAATTTTCATTTTCTTTTTCAAATTTTTGTTTAAAATAGTAACTTAGAAATCTTGGAAAGAGTAAATATGTTTTGCTATCAGCATTCTTTACCAAGTCATTGAAGATTTCCTGGGAATAATTGTAATCTTTATATTTAAAATAGCATAGCCCAGGCATTGAATCTTCAATGGTATTTCGTTAAACGATGTTGTTTTATTTGAAACACACGATAAAAGTGTGTGAAATAGAAATCTGGGTGCAGACGGAAAATATCCTTTTTGTAAGGTATCTACCTTTGATTGTTCTGCATACCCTCTTTTCATAAAGTCAGTTTTCAACTCGGTTTTGTCAAAAGAGGTTTTACCTTTCTGATCATCGAGTTTAAAGACTTCTGAGATTGTTTGTGGAGTGATTTTGACCGCTTTACCCTGTATTGAGGAGTTGATGGCTACTACTTTATCGTCTTGTTTCTCAAGAGTAGCATTTTTCCAGAACTCTCTCTGGGTTTGCAAGTAAATGGGAGCGTCTACTGTCAACAAAGTTTTGTACTTTGATTCAGATAGTATGTCGATGACGGAATCGAAGGTGCAGTTGTTTGAGGGTTTTGTGAGGAGACCCAAGTAGTTGTGCGGTGATTTGTATGGAATTTCAATGGTTTCTTCAGTCGTTTGAGCGACCTCTTTTGATGATGATGGTGATTTTGGTTTAGATTTTGATTTTGATTTTGACTTCGTCATTTTGATGAAGAAGAATCGGAGAGTGATTTGGGAAGAAAGGTTGGAAACTGCTTTGAGAAGAGAACTTTGGAATTCAATTCGACAGTGTAAAACCCTGTTTGGGGTTTTGATCAGGGTTTTATTTAGGGAAAAAGTGATCGCTGATGTGGCAGCAGTTATTATGATCTGAAGGCTAAAAACTGACCACGTGTCAAACACTGATGAAATGGATGAAGGGTGGAGAACAGTTGTTTTAAGAGCCACTGATGAAACAAGCATCAGTGGTTACAACGGTAATAATGTGATGACAGTGGATGATTTTTACTATCAGTGGATATCATATCAGTGGTTAAGACACTGATTTTGAACATCAGTGCTTGTCAAGAAAATGGAGGATCAGTGGCTAACTTTCAGCAGTGCACAGTATTTAGAGAGCAGACGTTTGAACAAAGCAGTGGTTAGGGGTAAAATGATGATAATGATTTGAAAAACAAGTATATCAGCAACTGTATAGTGAATTTTCCATTCAAGGTTTTTGCCACGTGTCAATTTCATATTTCGATGTTTTACGAATTTCTGACAGTGGATTAGTACCCCAGATGATGAGAACTTTTTGCTAAGGCAACTCATTTTTGTTTAATATCCAAATTAAAACATGAGTGCCCCAGTAGTTTAAGCACTGTTTATCAATCAACCTTTGATTAATGTTTAGAACAAACCTGAGTATGACATGACCTTGACAAATGTACCATTTCCTTTTGACCCATTTATGAGGACAATAATACCAACAAAAATAAGGTATTATATCCTGACAGGTAATTGAAACTATTGCCAACAAAAACAAGCAAAAGTTCAAAATATATTATTCTTAAAAAAAACGAATAATATATCCTGGTTATTTAGAGAAACTCCTTTTAAAAAAAATTAAAAGATTTTCTGAGAACAGCAACAAAAAGGATCTGGTATATCATCAATAAAATACGTAATCATATCATCATCAAGTTTATGAAAATGGTCAGTGGTTTGACAATCACTCGTATGAAACATTTTGGCCACTGTTTAGTGCCATTTTCTTGTTGATTGATTGACAACAGAATTGAGGATACATGTACACATGAGTTTTTGATAACCATGTGATGATTTTGAAGATTTGTCTATTCCTCTTAGAAGTTCATTCACCGGAATTTCCATTTTTACCTAAACCTTTTTGTGAACAGATTAATACACATAGTTGCTTAATGACCATTATTACCCTAAACTCTGACTCAAAAGTGTTTTATGTTTATACTCTTTTCTTTTGACTTCAAAAGTTTTGAGATAAACACACTTTTGAGCTTTTGTTAATTTTCTTCTTCCCCTTTCACCCTTCCCATTGATAAGTAATGAATTACTTACTGGGAGGTCTTTATTGAAGGAATACTCAATCCAGAATCATTTTATAGTAATGTTTTAAGAGAATTGGTCGTATTTGCACAAATTTTCAACCCATCTCACATTACATATGAAACGGACGATGTTGATCCCTAATTTTCTTAGTGTATTTTTAACAAGGTTGATTTGTTCTTTTTGAGGATCCTCAACCTGTTTTCCAACACACCAGATCTTATAACAAAAGTTTAAAACAAGGTGAAACAGCACAAAATTCACAACAATAATTGAAATCAATTTTGAAAATAAGAGATAATCCCATAGTTTTAATAGATATGTTTTCAGATCTAGAAACCATGAGTGTCTTGTGCATGAAATCACTTGTTGTGTGAAATTTGTGTGTCATATGACATCTTGGTTGATTTACAGAGTTTTGAATAATCATTTTGAACATGGTTTACTCGGTTCTCTGTTTTTCAACTAAATACACCCAACCTTAGTATCAATGAATAATGAGCCGAACTGTTATGTCAAATTGATTGTTAGATCGAATTTGACTGTCCAAGCTCTGATACCAATTGTTAGGATCGGAGGCTCACATGATTGTGTTTTCTTGTTTAAATTGTATAATCAATAGAGATGAACAGAGTTTAAGTACAACGGAAATGAACTACAAACTTTGTAAACACAATCAAGGAAGAAAATAGTTTTGATAAACACATGATTTGCATTAGTCGAAAGATTACAAAGTCAATCAAAAGATTACAAAGCATGCTTACAATCTAAGCTCCCCCTCAGCCTGATACTACAGTGGTTGGTTTGCACAAGATGAAAGGATTGATCTGAGGAGAAGAATTCTCTCAGGACGAATCAAATGTAACAGTACAGAGTACTGTTCCATATATAGACAATCCAAACCGCTGAGGCATCTCAGCTGACGTCACCATGAAAGCGACGTCTAACAGCCTAACAACCTGTATCTACTGTCTTATACAAACACTGCTATTCTAAACAACTGACTATACATGAAACAGATGATATACTAAACTATTGCTCTCTCTAATCATCAGTGCTTTCCTCAAGGTTGATCAGTCCTTGATTGGGCATTGCTTTGTCATCAGCAGTTTGTACCAGCAGTGCTTAGTTTCCAGCAGTCTTCTAGGCTTCATCAGTAGTTAGGCAAAACAGCAGTACTTGTGTCTGGACAGTGGATATTAGACCATCAGCTGTTATAATCACTTTTAAGGGAGAAGTCTTAGAGTAAACAGCTGCTTATTGTGAATCCACTGTCATGATCCGGTTTTGGCTTTCATTATCTGTTCCTCTGGCAGGGTTCAATCCCAACACTATCGCATCGCAACGCTCGTAATCGCAAACGAAACGACAAAACTCGCCGCACCGAACACTCGAATCAAGTGGCCAATCGACCAGGTGACCAGTCGTTCGATTGAGCTGTCGCTCGATCGACCAGCTGTTCGATCGGGCTGCCAACCGATCGACCAGCCCCTCTCCTCCCCTTTCCTTTTTGGGAAACCCTATAAATACCCCTTGTCCACATCAAACTTTCCACTTTTGGCAACTCTCATCCGACCAGCTCATCTTCCCCACTTTTCATTCGATTTCTCGCGATTCCGGTAAGATCTCGTCCTAAATCTTGTACTTCCTTAATCTACACGCACTCCTACACCTTTTTATCTTTTGAATCTTAACTTTTAACCGTGAAATCACTAGATTTGAGGTGTTCTATGATGATGTCATCATGGTGTTCTTATGAACATCAAGCTTTGGCTTCAATCCACCAAGAACAACTTAGATCTGAACTATTTCCACACAAATAAACAAAGATCTTGCATAGATCTAAACATATTCAAGGTGAAAAAGGATTGAAGGATGGTTTCTAACTTTCTTTCAACTCTTTTACACTCAATGCCTCAAAACCAATAGAATCAGAGCTTTTTCTAACCTCCTACTCCTTCTTGTTGATGCGTTGGTTCAAGATCCGGATACTATCCATGAGATTACCGATTTCGGGTTAAACATGGAACACCATCTCGAACAGTTAACCGGCCGGATTTGGGTGATTCCTGTCCGATTGGGTTACTAAATCGTGACGAGGTTTCCGTTGTCTAACACGTTATCAAATCATCTCGATAAAACGACAAACTACCAAAACAACCAAGGAAGAAGACGATCAGGTCGACCAGAACGGAGTGTCGACCGATCGGACTGCTTTCCGATCGAACTGTCACACGATCGGGTTGCCACCCGACCGGCTTGCACCTTGGTCCCCACACTTGACATTTATTTCAAACATTTGAAGTTGTGGACGTGGAACGAACTCCTGTCCGATCGGACGACCATCCGAACGGATTGTCGCTCAACCGTGTAACGTTCTGACTTCAACACTTAAACAAATCTTCAACATGTTCAATGCACATGTGTTGCCACCTGATCGAACAACCGTCCGATCGAGTGACAACCTGCAGTGAACTTGTTCTCGCGGAAGTGCCAACCTATCGGACTGTCGCCCGATCGAACGGTCGTTCGACCGATCGACCGATCGACCTGAAAGGTAGAGATACTTCTATGTTTTCAAAATGCTACAACGAAAACTTCAAAAGTCAAGCCATCATACACAAACACATCCTTTCCAAAGGAAGTAACAATCCACTCGAAAGGCCACCCGATCGGATGACCATCCGAGCGGACTGTCACTCGAACGACCAGCTGTCCGATCGGACTACCATCCGATCGAACTGCTGTTCGAACCACTGACACTTGCTTCGTTTTACGCATCGCTTATCGTTATTCTATCAATCTGTTCAGGCTAACCCTACTCTCTAGCGCTCCCTTCAATCCATCAATCGATGTGAGTATACTCGATCCCTTTTTGCTTTACGCACTTTTGGAAATCATGTCGAACACACTACGCAATACTTTAACGCTAACCGTTACCGCATGTTATACGTGACTTAATGAATGCTTGTTTGTTATGTTTACACATGGAATGCTTTCTACCTGCCTTAGCAACGGTAGTACTATTTGTTTGGACTCAACACCTGTTCACTCAGGGTTGTTAAGGACAATTAATTACATGGGTCACAGGGGTGATCATGCAATACGAACTGCTTTGGGCAGTCAACTCGCAGTCATTGGTATTGATAGGTTCATGTCGATAACTAACATGCCTCATTTTACACTGTGTACGTGCTGGTTATGCGTAATGATTTCGAACTCTATTATATCTATTAAACTTGTATGCTCACCTTTACACTATGTGTATTGACTTTTACTTTAACGTATGTGACAGGTGCTTAGGATGCTTATTTGCTTAGCTTGCTGTGTGATGAAATCGAGGCTAGGCAGGTCTAGAAACCAATAAACAAATGTCTGTATTTGAATCTGAGTTGTCAGAACAGAACAATTTGACTAGATTTATCTGTAATGAGTATGTTATCTTTTAAGACATGGTATGGGACATGTTGTTTAATTAATTGGTAATTTTAGTTGTTATGGAAACTTCTGGATAATCTGTTTCGCTCAGTGCCACGCCCTGATGTTTCCGCCATCGGTTGGGGTGTGACAGGCACGATGTCCCCCCTGCAAACCCCAGCGAACTCACCACGGAGTTCGATCCGCGCTAACAGGTGGTTTGCTATTAAATAATTGGTTTTGTAAATACTTAGTTAATTAATCAGAATCAGATAAATGTTTATAAAACCAAAATAGCTTAACTTGAATGAGCTTCTGATGTATTATTTCTGGCCAAAACTGATTTGATACATCTACTTATCGTTCAAGTATTACGAAAGCTATGTTAAGTGTGCATTACAAACGTGAATCTCTTAATATCTGGCCAAAGTTGATTTAATTCTTTCATGTATAGCATACTTAACAAGTGCATAACTAAAGTGATTGTTTCATTTCTGGCCAAAGCTGATTTGTCACAACCACTTTGCACACATGCTTAAATGATTACACTTCTGGCCAAAGCTGATTTGTCTTCGTTTAAGTAGAATTTTAACTAAGTCTATTATTTTGATGTTAGTAATAGACAATATCACAACTTCATAATTAAAATGGTCATTATTTATGCCTGCCTTAGTATTACGTGCCCTTAGATCACATTAGCACTTCTTCCTTTGTATCATAACTTGCTCATCTCATTTTCATTATCAGTGCCCAATTGCGGGATTCCACCTTTGACTGGTGATAACTTTGCTGCATGGAAGGATGCTCTCATGCTTACACTTGGATTGCTGGACTTTGACTATGCTCTAAAAGAGAATAAGCCAGCGGACCTTACTCCTCAAAGTACTGCTGCTGAGCAGTTAACTCATGAAAAATGGACTAGGTGTAACCGCATGTCTCTCATGTTCATGAAGCAGTCCATAAGCAATGCAATCAGAGGAGCCATTCCTGATTCTGAAGATGCTAAAACCTACTTGGCTTCTGTGGAGGCGTAGTTCAAGGGGACGTCTAAAGCACATGCTAGTACCCTTATCCTCAAGCTGGTGACAACTAAGTATGATGGTAGGAGTGGCATTCGCGAGCACATCATGATGATGAATGACATGGCCAATAAGCTGAAGGGGCTGGAAATGGAAATCATTGATGGTTTCCTCGTTCTTTTCATCATTACTTCGTTTCCTTCGTCCTTTGAAGCATTCAAGATCAACTACAACACTCAGAAGGACAAATGGACGATAAGTGAGCTGGTCGCTATGTGCGTACAGGAGGAAGAGCGTATGAGGATGGATCGCACTACTGATGTTGCTAACTTCACCATATCTAACTCTAAGAAAAGGAAGAACAATCATCAGAGGAAGGATGCTTCTAAAGTCCAAAGGCCCAATCCTAATACAAGTGCACCTTCCAGCTCTAAGAACTCCTTAGGCAGAATCCACTGCAAGTTCTGTAAAAAGGCAGGACATATACAGAAGGAATGCCCTGACTTTAAGGAGTGGCTGGCTAAGAAATGTAACGACTATTTTATGATACTTGAGTCCTATAATTTAAATGTTCCTGATAATTCTTGGTGGTTTGATTCTGGTTCTATGGTTCATGTTACCAATTCAACTCAGGGATTCCTTACAATCCGGAAGTTGGAAAGAAACCAAAGAACGCTTATGGTTGGGGATGATCGAGAATTAGAAGTGAATTATTACCGCTTGTATAATCCCATTTTAATCAGTATTGCTTGATAACAAATAACATTGGGGGATAACGACCGTGTCCTAGATATCCTTGGCTCATTCAAAAAGCGTGAATGGCCACGACTTAAGCACGGGGTGTAGGCATACACCTGTCTGTTGCGTATGTAAAAGATATACTCACTAGTGAGGAAACTTCTTGTGAGTTTATATTTGTGGTGTGTCGATTAATCTTGTTCGGCTTTTATACCGGCCCTAAATGTTGGACAAACATGTAAATATGATACAAGATTGTTATTAATATAATTATCCCAAGTTATAAAATGTTTTGTGCCTTGTGCAACTAAACCAATTTTCATAAACATTTTCAAAAGAGTCGGTTAATTGTATTTATCAATGTAAACTGACGTATTTTTCCAAAAAGACTAAGTGACAGGTACCGTACGTAATTGGCTGGGAGCTCGGGGCGTTAATAAGGAATCTTGCAAGTTCTAAACGTCTAAAGTCTGTTGAACAATATTTATATTTCTGTTTTAAGATCCGCATGTGGATCCATTATCGATCGTTTGTATAATATTTTATTATACTTTTCAAATTCGGTTTGTATTATTACTTTTAGACTTCCGCTGTGCATTAAACTGTGATTAATTATCTATGATGATATCAACTACGTCACGATACTCCCCACCGGGCCCACCGGTAATACGTGGAAATATCAGGGTGTGAAAGGTTGGTATCAGAGCCAACATTGAGGGAATTAAACACTAGTCTTTTGTGTTTAATCTGAATGACACAATTGCACATTCTTCGACTTCCGAGTCTAGACATGAACTAGGACTAATCTCATCCCTAATAAGTATATATTGTTTTCGATATTTATGTATTCAGGAACATGTCGCCGAGTAAAGCTGCCATGGGTGAAAGCTCTCCAAACCCGAAGTCTAAGAATGTTAAGCTTCGTACCACAGCTCGAATAAGCGTACGAACAGTGGAGAAAGGGCCTTTTTGGACCCATTACCAACATCAAACCAGTTGAAACCATTAACCATATTGCAAATTCTGTACCTAAGACTTTTGAAACTTCAAATGAGAAGCCTACATCGGAGGAGTCCATACCAACTGTCCCTGAGGCTCCCACTTCAAAAATGATACCTATGGACTCAAATGACCCATATTTCTTACCTCCAAGTCTTGGAATCCCAAACTTGGATTATACCAGTCCTGACCCTATCCATGATCCATATTATTCATTAATCTTAGAATCCTTGGATTCCACTTTTGCAAAGGTTCCTAATATGGGAGATTTCAAATACCTGCCAGTACCGCACGCAGTGAACCAACTAGAAAACTTTTAGAAATAAAATAAAGAAGAAACTCCTTTTGTTGTATTTCATTTCTCTAGTAGTCCTTATAAGGACATATTTATCTTTTAGTCCCTGCGTGGACAAACTTATTTGTTTAAGACCCGTTTAGGGCACTATGGTAATTCTTAGGACTTATTTATGAGAAAGTTCCCTTTTGAAATTTACTTTGACATTAAACATATATATATATGTATTATGTCCCAAATTAAAATATCATTTCGATTTATATTTGATCTGCCATGAAATCTCAAAAGAAAATCTTAAAGGTATAACCTAGCATATGTGTCGATAAGACATGGCCATGATGGTAGAACCTTTTTAAGATAATAAATCCTTGTTAACACCTGAGAATAGTACTCTTGACACGTGTGGTTCGAGAAAATCGCACTAGTCATCCTTATATTGGATTCTTACAATTCCTTATTTAAGCCTAATGATCTAGAAATCATGGCTCAAATCATCAAATAAGATGATCGTATTATAATCATCCATTAATAATGGAATGCCTACGGGCTATACCAATTGTCCTAAAAGACAAAAGACAGTTGTAGTCTATAACTCCCTGTCAAGAAAGGTAATGAACTATATTCAAACCTTAATGCCTAGATCCTATAAGAACATGGTTCATAAATTCAAAACTGTCCTTGTAACAAGGCCTTTTTGTGCCATTTTAATATCCTTAATAGTTATAACTGGAATTAATTATAACGAAAAGTTTAAAATAAAATTTGATTATCAAATTAACCAAATATGGTTTATATTTACCATGGTTAATGAATCATCGAAAATGATGATTCCATAATAAACTTCTGAACAAAATTATTGTCAATTGTTTTATAGAAAACAAGCTTCAGCATGCCTGGATCAGACGAGGTTAACAGTCATCCCAATATGAGGAATGACAATACAAGAATGAATGTAACGGGTGCAGATTTACAAGCTATGATAGACAATGCTGTCAATCGAGCCATTGACAGACAGTTCAAAGAACCAAGTGGTACTCGCACTAGGACCCAGTCTATACCTCATACAAAACCACCTTCCAAGACTCATACAACTCATAAGGATGATTCTCATCATTCGTCGAATCAGAAAAGTATCCCATCCAAACAAATTGTGCTTAATCAGGAGCCATGTGTCAAAACTTGCTCTTACAAATACCTTGTCTCTTGCAAACCAAGGGACTTTACAGGCCAAAAGGGTGCCATTGATTGTATGACATGGCTCGATGAGATGGATACTGTAGTAGATATCAGTGGTTGTGTGGAACAAGATATTATGAAGTTTGTTTCGCAATCGTTTAAAGGAGAAGCGTTGGCATGGTGGAGATCATTAGTCCAAGCCACGGGGAAGATCCCGCTTTACAACTTGTCTTGGGAGCAATTTATTGCACTGATCAAGGAAAAATTATGTCCTCAGCATGAGGTAGAAAAGATTGAAACAGACTTCTTGACTCTGGTCATGAAGAATTTGGATTGTCAGGCGTATGTGACGAGTTTCAACACCATGTCCCGTCTGGTTCCCTATTTAGTCACCCCTGAACCTAAACGCATAGCGTGTTTTATTGGAGGCCTAGCACCAGAGATCAAAGGAAATGTTAAAGCATCCAGGCCTACCACATATAGGTCCGTGGTGGACTTGTCCTTGTCTCTCACTTTAGATGCAATCAGGAATAAGTCTGTTAAGACTTCTGACGAGGGAAAAAGGAAAAGAGAAGAGGAGAGCTCTCATCATTCTGACAAGAAGAAAAAGGGAAATTCTGAGCACAAGAAAGGATCCGAGTTTAAGAAAAACTCGAGTCAGTCTGATAACAGGCCTAAGTGCAGAAACTGCAGAAAGCGTCATTCTGGGAAGTGTACGATCGACCCACATGCTAAACTGTGTGGAATTTGCAAGACCAAGGGTCACAAGACTTTAGAATGCAAGGAGTTGAAGAACGCGACTTGTTACAACTGTAACGAAAAGGGCACAGCAAAACCAACTGCCCAAAACTTGCAAAGAAGCATGAAGAGGCCAAGAAAACAAACGCGCGAGTCTTCCAGTTGAACGCCCAGGAGGCAGTACAGAATGATAATGTTATAACAGGTACTTTCCTCATCAATGATGTTTATGCTAGAGTTTTGTTTGATTTTGGCCCAGATAAGTCTTTTGTGGACAACAAATTTTGTAATCTGTTAAATCTGCCTGTTAAAACTCTAGACATAAAATATGAGGTAGAATTAGCCGATGGTACCTTAGAGACTGCTTCAACAATCTTAGATGGATGTTTTATATCCATTAGGAATCACTCTTTTCCGTTGTCTTTGCTTCCGTTGAAATTGGCAGGATTCGATATAGTTATAGGCATGAATTGGTTATCTCGCAACCAGGCCCAAATTGCCTGTGACAAGAAACAAGTTATCATTTAGACCCCTTATGGTGAACCACTTATAATTCAAGGAGATACACAGTATGGATTGCCTAAACAAGTATCTATGCTTAAGGCATCGAAGTGTTTGAAGAAAGGTTGTGTCATTTACATGGCACAAGTGACCATTGATGAGCCAAAGCCCAAGATCGAAGACATTCCAGTTATTTCTGATTATCCAGATGTTTTTCCTGAAGAGTTACCTGGTTTACCCCCAGACAGACAAATGGAATTTAGGATCGATATTATCCAGGAGCAGCCCCTGTAGCACGAGCTCCTTATCGGTTGGCACCGATAGAGATGAGATAATTAAGAACACAGTTGGATGATTTGTTAGAGAAAGGTTTTATTCAACCAAGCTCATCTCCTTGGGGAGCGCCTATTTTATTTGTGAAAAAGAAAGATGGATCGATGCGTCTATGCATCGATTATCGCGAGATGAACAAAGTTACAATCAAGAACCGTTATCCATTGCCCAGGATCGACGATTTGTTCGATCAGCTTCAAGGAGCAAGTTACTTTTCAAAGATCGATCTAAGGTCAGAATATCATCAGTTGAAGGTCAGAACCGAAGATGTGCACAAGACCGCATTCAGAACACGATATGGTCACTACGAGTTCTTGGTGATGCCTTTCGGGCTCACTAATGCACCTGCAGCATTCATGGATCTCATGAATCATGTTTGCAAGCCGTATCTAGACAAATTTGTCATTGTCTTCATTGATTACATGCTTATTTATTCAAAGAGTCAAGCCGATCATGAAAAACATCTCCGGTGTATCCTTAAACTTCTGCAGCAAGAGAAGCTCTACGCCAAGTTTTCCAAATGTGAGTTTTGGCTTCATGAAGTCCAATTTCTTGGACACGTGGTAAGCGAGCGTGGTATCCAGGTGGATCCCGCTAAGATTGAAACGATTATGAATTGGCAAGCACCAAAAACACCTACAGAGATTCGTAGCTTCTTGGGTCTAGCAGGCTACTACAGACGTTTCATTGAAAACTTTTCTAGAATTGTTGCACCTCTAACTTCGTTAACTCGCAAGAATGTCAAGTTTGACTGGGGTCCCAAGCAACAAGAATCTTTTGAGATCCTCAAGCAGAAATTAAGCAATGCTCCTGTGTTGACATTACCAGAAGGAGTCAAAGAGTTTGTGGTTTATTGTGACGCATCGCACACCGGTATGGGTTGTGTGCTCATGCAGAGAGGCAAGGTCTTTGCCTATGCTTCACGTCAATTAAAAGTGCACGAAAAGAACTACACCACCCATGATTTGGAATTGGGTGCCGTTGTATTTGCACTAAAGCTTTGGAGGCATTATTTATATGGAACCAAATGTATAATTTATTCAGATCACAAAAGCCTTCAACACTTGTTTAACCAAAAGGATCTTAACATGAGATAACGTCGTTGGATGGAAACATTGAACGACTATGATTGTGAAATCCGTTATCATCCAGGCAAAGCGAATGTTTTTGCTGATGCCTTAAGCAGAAAGGAAAGATTAAACCAATAAGGATTAACGCCAAAAGCATTGAATTAAGATACAGCTTGAATGAAAGGCTGTTAGCCGCACAGAAAGAAGCTGTATTAGAAACTAACTTTCCAAATGAGAAGTTAGGCGTAACTGCTGATCAACTGTAATATGGCAAGGACGGAATCCTTAGATTAAATGGTCGGATCTGGGTTCCGATCCATGGAGGACATAGAGATGTGATCCTTCAAGAAGCTCATAGTTCAAAATATTAAGTCCATCCAGGCAGTGATAAGATGTACCAGGATTTAAAGGCAAATTATTGGTGGATAGGTTTGAAGAAATCTATAGCCACTTATGTGGCTAAATATCTGACGTGCACTCAGGTTAAAGTCGAACATCAAAAGCCGTCAGGATTAGTACAACAGCCTGAACTTCCCACTTGGAAATGGGAAATGGTAACTATGGATTTTATCACCAAGTTACCAAAGACGAAACGGGGAAATGATACAATATGGGTTATAGTTGACAGACTAACGAAGTCAGCTCATTTTATACCCATAAAGGAGACGCATAGCTCCGATAAACTAGCCCAGCTATATGTGGATGAGATTGTATCTCTCCATGGAGTGCCAGTATCTATTATCTCTGATAGGGATACAAGATACACATCTCATTTTTGGAAAAGCTTTCAGCAATCTTTAGGCACTCGTTTGAATTTCAGTACTGCTTATCATCCTCAGACGGATGGGCAAAGTGAGTGTACGATTCAAACCTTGGAAGACATGCTACGTGCTTGTGTTATTGATTTGGGTGGAAGTTGGGATAGCCATCTTCATTTGATTGAATTTTCGTACAATAATAGTTATCATTCGAGTATCCAAGCCGCGCCTTTTGAGGCCTTGTACGGAAGGAAGTGCAGAACGCCAGTTTGTTGGGCGGAGGTTGGAGAAACCCAACTGTCAGGACCTGATATAGTCCTCGAGACGACGGATAAGATTGTCCAAATCCGTGATCGTCTGAAAGCTGCCAGGGATAGGCAGAAAAGCTACGCGGATAAAAGGCGTAAACCTCTGAAATTTGAGATAGGTGATAAAGTAATACTCAGGGTGTCACCCTGGAAAGGGGTGATGCATTTTGGAAAAAAGGGCAAGCTGAGCCCAAGGTACATAGGACCATTCGAGATCATCGAATGTGTCGGAAGTGTGGCCTATAAGCTGAATCTACCCAAAGAGCTCAGTGGGATACATAATGTATTCCACATCCGCAATTTAAAGAAATGTCTAGCCAATGAATCGCTAGCAATGTCTCATAAGGACGTGCAGATCGACGAGAGCTTGAAGTTCGTGGAAAAAACCTTTGTCGATCGAGGATCGACAGGTTAAGAAGCTTCGAAGAAAGCATGTGCCAATCGTAAAAGTGAAATGGGATGCTCGAAGAGGCCCAGAATAGACGTAGGAGGTTGAATCCGCGATGAAACAGAAATACCCTCGTTTATTTCAGTAAATCTCAAGGTCGAGATTTCTTTTAAGGGGGTGAGGATGTAACACCTCAGAAAAATCATGGCCAATATAGTAACGACACGTGTCATAAGCTTTAAACGTGTAAAGAATTGATTTCGAAGGACTAAAGTTGACATACAAGGAAAAGATATGTGTGAAAGGATCCAAAGTGTCAACACTCGAAAATTTTTGCCTTTTATTAACCCTATATGATGTTCATACTCTTAAACGAAAGAATTGTGAAACGTATGAAGCCGTTTGTGAAAGAAAGTGAAAGTTTACAAGACGCGTGTCACACCCCTATTTTTCCACGTGTCACCAGTGGGCCCGGTGGGGAGTATAGTGACGTAGTTGGTATCATCATAGACAAACAACACAATATATAAACGCACAGGGGAAGCAAAGTTAGATTCATTCCAACTTTAATAAAGTGTAATATTAAATAACACAAATAGTTGAAACGAATCCACAGGCGGATCAAAATAAAAGATGATATTGTTCAACAGCTTAAATGACATCCAAGCTTGCGAGACTTATTGTGGACGCTTAGAAGACAGCCAGCCTAGTACGAGTAGTACCTGCACTTAACCTTTTGGGAAAAATACGTCAGTTTACACTGGTAAATACAATTTAACTGACTCATTTTGAAAAGGTTGAAAATTGGTTTGAATGCACGTGGCACAAATCATTTTATAACTTGGGATAATTATATGAAAATAATCTTGTAAGGGAATTACATGTTACTTATGCGTTCAGTAGCCCGATCCGTAGACCGGGTTAAAGATTAATAGACACACCACATTATTGAGTTATACACTGACAGGTGTACGCCTACACCCCGTGCTCAGGTCGTGGCCATCTCGTAAGATGATGCCAAGGATATCCGGGACATGGTCATTAACCCCCCAAAGGCTTTAAGCAAATAAAACACATTCAAAACATAGCATATCAATAAATTTAACCTCTATTCGATTAAAGAATTCAACGTCGGACCAAGCGGTATTTTATATACCGTACCCCAAGCCCGTATAGGGAAAATAAGTTAAAAGTATTTACCTTGATAAGTATAAATCACAATTAGCAAGTGAAGGTAGCTTTTACTGGTTCTTCTTATTCTGGAACAAAGGTTTATAATAACCTATTAGATTTCTAACGGGTCTTTATTTAAGCCTAAGCTTAGACCGGCTAGTTTTAAGGACGATACGGTTCAAACGCACGATTAAGCGAAGACCGGATAGAATGTGATTTAGACCTGACAAGTTCGAATACTTGTATAATATGGGTATACTAAATACATTCTGGATTTTGAGACAAAAATGATAATGTTTGACCCGTTTCGGTCAATTTATGCAAACTAGTTACATAAACCGAACCGAACGCGAAAAGGGCGTCACGGGTAACCAAAAGAGTCATATGCAAGTTCCCTAAGTTAAAATTCCTTAAATATGTTATAATATCAGTAAGATATCTTCTATTATGCCCGAAACGGATTTAAACACAATTTATGCCTCATAAGGGCATTTTGGTCATTTAAAAGATTATAAAAGAGTTTAATTAGTAATCTGAGTTACAGGTCTGATTTATACAGTAAATACACTTAATTTTACATGTTATAACAGTAGGGCATGACCTATATGTGAAATTTATCATTTAAAACCAAACTATGCTCCTTAGGGGTATTTTGGTAATTTCACAAGGGCTTAAAAGGTCAAAACTGGAAACCTGAGTTCAAAAACTTTTACTTACTGTTATTATCTCAAAATATACTAAAACCATCAGTAGGTATCAACCTTATATGTTTAATATGGTTATAGTACATACTATGCGTTAAAAACGCTTAAAAAGGCGATTTAGAGCCGTTTCCGGGTTTTTAAAAGAAAGCTGGTATTTTTATAATTCCAGAATGCTCAAAATATTTTATTTATCAAATAAAATCAGTAGAAAAAGGTTTGGGGTCAAAAGGATTTGTAAAACTCATTTTATGGCTTAAAAGGGTAAAATCGGTATTAACCGAATTAAACTTAGAGACCTATGTTATGCTCAGCCAAAAATTAAATAAAAATCTTCAAAAATCCCAAAATATTATATTACATCAGTGGGTAAAAAGTTTGATATCAAAAAGTGGGTTTAAATAGGCTATTCGCTAATTACGCCGTTTAATTAACATAAAGCTTCCAATTTACGCTAATGAGCATAACTCTTAATCTAGACCTCAAACTGATGTCAAATTTTAGGTTCAAGTTTATAAATCAGTAACTAATGTTTCTACTCTTTTACTTTTTCAAAAATCACGTTTTATAGTCAAAAGGGCATAATAGTCAACTTTTAAGCATTAATCGGAAACATGCATATGAATCGGATAAGTATTGAACCAAGTTGTATAATCTCAGAGAGTTATTATTATATAAAACCTGGTCCAAAATAAGCTCTAAGGCAGATATTAAACATGCATAAACGGGTCGGAATTGAAAGTCAAAGCAAAAGTCAATTTATGCGACTTTCGGTTCCGATCCGGGTTTAAAATGAAAATTGTCGAGTTGAACATGTTGAGACTTGTTCTTACATTAGTTACAATGTTATTTTAATGATCAAACAGGTTGCATGTACCCTACATTGCTAATTATGGTTAAATTTGCAAATAATCATTCTGTTGACTTTTTAAAGCAAGCTTTGACTCGACAATTAACATAGTTAGAGTGGGAATCTGAACATACCCTTTTAAGGGTTTGTTACCCACATAAATACCTACTTGTAGGTACTTTCAATTCGAGAAATGACTGAGCAAATTTCATTTAATCTCGAAGTCAAACTTATTTTTACGACGGTTTGACTTTTGGTTAATTAACTAAGCTAGAACGAATTAGAAGGGGTTAGGAACACTTACAAGAGTCCTAATTATGCTTAGTGATCACTAGAAGGCCTGAGGTTGATCAGAGAAGCTCCAGAAGTGTCTTGTGAATTTTTGTAAATGCAAGTGTTCAATTGTTACAACCTTGGTGCCTTTATATATCAATTTTGATCTTACAAGATGATGCCACAATAGCCTACACTTGTTACCAGATGTTTACAGGTGCCCCTATGCATGAAAAACCATTGGAGGCAGCCCTGGTATAAGAAAACAAGAGATTGAAGTCGGTTTAAAGGCTGATAACTGGCATCTGCAGGTTGTTTGTCGCTGTGTGTCTGACGCGGGCCGCGCAAGTCCATAAGGGACTTTTATGCGGGCCGCATGGCCTGTCAGAACCTGCCAAACAAGTTTGAACTTTGCACTTTTGGTACCTGGTCCTTTGTTACGTGGTTTTAAGTCCTATTTTTGCTATTTCAACCCTCTAACCTTATTTTTAAGGACCTTAGGACTTTTACAAACTTGGTTAAGTCCTTGGTTAACTTTGTGCTTACCCGAAAAGTCACAAATTTCAACGTTAACGCATTTAACCCTTCGTGGACGGTTTTGATCATAACTTTCTCATACGACAACGAAACTTTATGAAATTTTTACCACATATTCTAGTGAGTATATTTTACCATTACAAAGCGTCGGGTTTTCCAAAAGGTCACTCAGAGGTATACTTTCAACATGTTGACACATTTAGCCCCTATAGTTTGTAATTCCTCACTTTCTTTCATTTTTTCGCTTTGTATGATCCATGATTTAATCGTTTAAGATTATAAACACCATGTAGGGTTATTGTAGAGCCTATTTATCCATTGTTGACACTTTGGACCCTTATATTCACATAGTTTCACTGTTTGTCAACTTTAGTCCCTCTAAAGTACTTTTTCACATATTCAAAGCCTATGACACGTGTTAATACATTATTGGACGTAAATTTTTGAGGTGTTACATCCTCATCCCCTTAAAAGAAATCTCGACCTTGAGATTTAATGAAACAAATGAGGGTATTTTTCTTTCATTGTGGATTCTACCTCCCATGTGTATTCGGGACCTCTACGAGCATCCCATTTGACCTTTACAATAGGCACATGCTTCCTTCGAAGCTTCTTCACCTGTCGATCAATCGACAATGGTTTTTCCACAAATTTCAAGCTTTCATCTATATGCACATCCGTATGTGGTATGACCAGTGATTCATCAGCAAAACACTTCTTCAGATTACAGATATGAAAAACATTATGTATAGCACTGAGCTCTTCAGGCAAGTTTAACTTATAAGCAACTAACCCGACACGTTCGATAACCTCGAAAGGTCCTATGTATCTCAGGCTTAGTTTGCCTTTCTTACCAAATCGCATCACTCCCTTCCAGGGTGATACTTTAAGCAATACTTTGTCACCTACTTCGAAGTGAAAAGATTTACGCTTTGGATCCGCATAGCTTTTCTGTCTATCTCTGGCAGCTTTCAAACGATCGCGAATCTGGACAATCTTGTCCATCGTTTCAAAGACCAAATCTGGTCCTGACAATTGAACGTCTCCTACTTCCGCCCAACAAATGGGTGTTCTGCATTTTCTACCATATAATGCCTCAAAGGGCGCAACCTTAATACTAGTATGGTAGCTATTGTTATAGGAGAACTCGACCAATGGCAGATGTTTATCCCAACTGCCACCTAAATCAATCACGCATGCACGAAGCATGTCTTCCAATGTTTGGATGGTACGCTCACTCTGTCCGTCTGTCTGTGGGTGGTAAGCCGTACAAAAATTTAAGCGCGTGCCCAGAGACTGTTGGAAACTTTTCCAAAAATGAGAGGTGTATCTCGTATCTCTATCCGAGATAATCGACAATGGCACGCCATGCAATGCTACAATTTTATCTACGTACAATTGAGCTAACATGTCTGAGCTGTAAGTTTCCTTAATGGGTAGGAAATGTGCTGACTTGGTCAGTCTATCTACTATGACCCATATAGTATCGTTTCTCTTTCTCATCTTTGGCAACTTGGTGATGAAATCCATCGTCACCATCTCCCACTTCCATGTGGGAATTTCAGGTTGTTGTAACAAACCTGACGGCTTCTAGTGTTCCGCTTTGACTTGCGCACAAGTCAAACATTTAGCTACATAAGCAGCTACAGACTTTTTCAAACCAATCCACCAGTAGTTTGCCTTTAGATCCTGGTACATCTTATCAGCTCCAGGATGAACGGAATATTTGGAATTGTGGGCTTCCTGGAGGATAACATCTCGAAGTCCTCCATAAACTGGAACCCATATTCGTCCATTCAATCTTAGCATTCCGTCCTTGTCATAGGATAACTGCTCCTCAGTTACTCCTAGTTTTTCTTCAGGATAGTTAGCTTCCAGCACAGCTTCCTTCTGTGCAGCTAACAGCCTCTCGTTCAAACGATTCCTTATTTCAATGCGCTTGGCATTGATTCTTATCGGCTTTACTCTTTCTTTTCTACTTAAGGCGTCAACAACTACATTTGCCTTGCCTGGATGGTACTTTATCTCACAATCATAATCATTTAAAGTTTCCATCCAGCGTCTTTGACGCATGTTCAAGTCCTTCTGATTGAACAAATGTTGAAGGCTCTTGTGATCTGAATAGATCACACACTTGGTTCCATACAAGTAGTGTCTCCAAAGTTTTAATGCAAATACAACGGCACCCAGCTCCAAGTCATGGGTGGTGTAGTTCTTCTCGTGTACCTTTAACTGTCGTGAAGCGTAGGCAATAACCTTGCCTTTCTGCATGAGTACACAGCCCATACCAGTGTGGGATGCATCACAATACACCACGAATTCTTCTATACCATCGGGCAATGTTAACACTGGTGCATTGCTCAACTTTTTCTTCAAAATGTCAAAGGATTCCTGCTGCTTAGGGCCCCAATCAAACTTAACCTTCTTACGTGTCAACGAAGTTAGGGGCGCAGCAATCCTTGAGAAGTTTTAGATAAAGTGCCTATAATATCCCGCTAAACCCAGGAAACTGTGAATCTCAGTATGCGTCTTTGGCTCTTGCCAATTCATAACTGCTTCTACCTTAGCGGGATCCACTTGGATACCACGCTCACTTACCACATGTCCAAGGAATTAGACTTTTCGAAGCCAAAACTCGCACTTCGAAAATTTGGCGTAGAGTTTCTCATGATGTAGAAGTTTGAGAATACAACGAAGGTGTTTCTCGTGGTCAGCTTGGTTCTTCGAGTAAATAAGGATGTCGTCAATAAAGACGATGACGAATTTGTCCAAGTAAGGCTTGCAGACGCGATTCATGAAATCCATGAATGCGGCCGGTGCATTAGTGAGCCCAAAAGGCATCACTAGGAACTCGTAATGACCATAACGAGTCCTAAATGCAGTCTTGTGCACATCTTCATCCTTGACCTTCAACTGATGATAGCCTGATCTCAAATCGATCTTAGAGAAGTAGCTTGCCCCTTGTAACTGATCGAACAGATCGTCGATCCTGGGCAAAGGATACCTATTCTTGATAGTGACTTTATTCACGGTAATCAATGCATAGACGCATCGATCCATCCTTCTTCTTGACAAACAAGATCGGCGCTCCCCAAGGAGATGAACTAGGTTTAATAAAACCTTTGGCTAGCAGATCATCTAACTGCGTCCTTAACTCCTTCATCTCCGTAGGTGCTAACCTATAAGGTGCTCTCATTACTGGTGCAGCACCAGGGATGATGTCAATTCGGAATTCTACTTGCCTATCTGGTGGTAAGCCAGGTAGTTCTTCAAGGAAAACTTCAGGATATTCCGAAATAATAGGGATGTCTTCAATCTTGGGCTTTGGATCATCTATAGTAACTTGTGCCATATAAATGACACAACCCTTCCTCAAGCATCTAGATGCCTTGAGTATGGACACTTGCTCAGGCAATCCATGCTGGGTATCCCCCTGAATGGTAAGTGACTCACCAGACGGAGTTTTGACTACCACTTGCTTTCTGTTGCACACAATATGGGCTTGGTTATGTGATAACCAATCCATGCCTATCACTATATCAAAACCGGCTAGCTTAAAGGGAAGTAAGGACAAAGGAAACGAGTGATTCCTAATGGATATAACACATCCATCTAAAACAGTTGAGGCGGTTTCTATGGTTCCATCAGCTAATTCCACCTCATACTTCACACTTAAGGCTTTTACAGGCAATTTTAACAACTCACAAAACTTATTATCTACAAAAGACTTATCTGCTCCAGAATCAAACAATACTCTAGCATAAACATCATTTACGAGAAAAGTACCTGTGATCACGTTGTCATCCTGAACAGCTTCCTTAGCGTCCATCTTGAAGACCCTCGCATTGATCTTTTTCCCATCTTCGGTTTTCTTGGTGGTCTTTGGGCAATTGGACTTAATGTGCCCTTTTTCATTGCAACCGTAACATGTTGCATCTTTCAGCTTCTTACACTCCAAAGTCTTATGATCCGTAGATTTGCAAATCCCACAGGGTCTCGAGTGAGACTGGGATTTCGACTCAAGTCGACACCTCCCAAAATGGTTCTTCTTACAAGTCTTACATTTGGGCTTATCTCCCGATTGTTGCCCATCCTTCTTAAATCCCGACCCTTTCTTGTGGTCGTTATTTCCTCGGTGTTTTTTATCTGATCTTCGTGAGGTATCGTCCTCACGCTTCCTCTTATTCTCTTCTGAATTCCTGAGAGCTCTCAACCTGACTAAGTCCAAGGTAAGAGATAGAGATAGATCAGCTGCTGATCTGAAGGTTGCAGGCCTTGATGCCTTAACACTTGCTTTAATTTCTGGGGCTAAACCCCCGATGAAGCGAGCAATCCTCTTAGGTTATGGGGTTACCAAGTACGGAACCAACCTAGATAGGGTATTGAAAGTGGTGAGGTATGCCTGGCAGTCTAAATTCTTCATCACTAACGATAAGAAATCTGATTCAATTCTCTCAACTTCGTGCTGCGGGCAATAATTATCCTTAATGAGAGCAACGAACTGATCCCATGACAAGTTGTAAAGTGGGATCTTTCTGGCAGCTTGTATGAGAGACTTCCACCACGCCAGTGCTTCTCCTTTGAATGATTGGGATACATATTTTACTATGTCCCTTTCAGCACAACCGCTGATGTCTACTACCGTATCCATCTCGTCCAACCAAGTCATACAATTTATTGCTCCTTTCTCCCCGGTAAAGTCCCGGGGTTTACATGAGACGAAGTATTTGTATGTACAGGACTTACCACGCGGTTCCTGTTTATGCTCGACCTTCCTTGACGGGACGCTGTGTTGGTTCGAGGAGTGATGATCATCATCATCCTTCTTAAGCTCATCTTTCTTAGGTATATCTTTCTTAGAGGGCGGTTTGCTATGAGCCTCCAAGTGAACTTTTGGCTTGGAATGTGGTGCGGATCGGGTCCTACTTCGGGTCCCGCTTGATTCACTATATTGCCTCTCGATGGCTTTGTTAACAGCATTTTCCACTATTGCTTGTAACTCCGCACCAGTTACAAGTATCTGAGCATTTTCAGGGTTTCCCTCTGGACGACTGTTTATTTCTTCAGACTTAGCCATGTAGTTTTTAATTGCTACATAAAAATAAGGACAAGGTCTATTTAGAAGCCTAAACAGTATTATCGTTCTTGACGATTTATTAACCATGGTTTTAAATAGCCATTTAGTTAATTTATTAGATATATGATTATTTAGGATCTTTATCATAATCCAAAACCATAAATTAGTAATAATAGCACATAGGCCTAGTCACGTAGACAAATTTCTAAATTATAAATTTAGATCTTATAGGATTAAAGTTTGAATAAATAAGACAAATCAATCCTTTTCTTGGCAGGGAGTCTATAAACTACGGCTGCCTTTGTTTTATATGACATTAATTATAACCCGTAGGCATTTTGTCACAATCAAATATATAAAAATATAAATTTGGGTAATTAATAAAAAGGGTGACATGTGTGATTTCGCGGATCACACTAGCCAAGAATGTTAACATATTTGCAGATGTTAACAGAGATTTGAATCTTTTTAAACAGGTTCTACCATATTGGCCAGGTCTTTAATATGACATTCAAGCTAGGTTTTACCCTTTTTAAGATTCTTATTATTTTCTTTTATTAAAATGGTAAATAGAAATATGTTATATTTTTTTTTCATTTATTCACATATTATATTCATGCATAATTTAAAAATGAAAAACTTAAATTAACCATTCCAAATAAAAATTTAAACTAGTACGAGTTTGCCCTAAACGGGACTTTTACACAAATAACACGCCCACGTAGGGGCCAAATTAACAACAAACCCACGCAGGGGTCAAAATAGAAAGACATGCCCACGCAGGGGCAGAACATGAGAAAATATGCCCACGCAGGGGCAGAGTACTGAAATAAATGTCCTCGCAGGGACATGATTACAACTAAAATAAATAAACAAACAAAGGATTTAGTGATCCTTCTTGCTTTTTCCCTTGATCAAATTCACTATCTTCTTGAACATCCCCCAGTTATGCCTTCGTTCTTCTCGCAACTCATGCCGCACCTCTTGTCGCACCTCATTTATCCCTTGAAGGATTTCTTGAAATTGTGGTGGTGACATCACCGGTGTCCGCGGTGGTTGTTGATGATGCTGAGGTTGAGGAGGCGGCGGTTGCTGATAATGCGGAGGTTGAGGAGGCTGTCGTTGCTGATACCCTTATGGTGGGTATCCATAGGTCGAGTGTCCCGTAGCCCAGGGACCGTCCGGACGGAGAGTGTTGAAGCTCGAAGCTAACCAGTAGGGATCCTCTGCAAAGTTGTAATTTGTGTGAATCGGCTGCTCGAAGGGATTGTATGTTTCCGCACCAGTGTAAGTGGGAATTGGGTCTCCAAAACCCAATGGTGGTTGTGGCGCGACTGGCGCAGAGACTACCTCTGAGACGGGGTGCGAAGATTCTCCCGTCTCTGGTTCTTCGTGGACAGGCGAGTACCGGCTGCCACTTGAATGTGGAGGGGTGCTGATGCGTATTCCCCCTCGTGCGGATATTCGCAAGGTCGTTCTCCTTCGCCTTGGGGGCGAGGGAGGCTGAAGCTGAGGTGGTGCTGCCGGCGGAGTGACCGCGACAAGTCGGGAATCCTCGGAAGGATTCTGCTGCTGCTGTGGCTGGTGTAGGGGAGAGCTATGGTGTGGCTGGTGCAGGTGAGAGCTGTGGTAGCTAGGGGTGAACACCCAGTCATACTGCCTGAATTTCTCCTCAAAGCTGTTGGGACCATTGTAAGGTGATCCCATAAACGGTAACCCATCAGAAATTTCGATGGGGTGGTTCGGAGTTCCAGATGGTGGCAATGAAGGATCGGTATCTTCATCGATATCCATCGGGTTACCACCAGAAAAGTGGTCTTCGGGTCCAAGTGGGTTAAAACCCACTGGTTCTCCAAGGTAATCAGCAGGGTTGAACTGGCCCTGAAAGACGGGTGATAGGTGGTCAAAGGGTGAATTGTGTCCTTGAAGAGGTATGAAGGACTGGTGAGAGTTTTGGGGTTCATTTTGGGAATAAGGCCCAAAAGAGTGTGGGATTGATGGGGAGGTACTCAGTGACACTGAGCGCCTAGCAGGCTCAATAAAAGACCTCCAAAGATCTTGAGCGTCTGAGTTATGGGGGTCCGAAGGTGTTCGCCGGTGTGACGGTCCGGCCTCGTGGTCGTTTGGGGCGGTAAGTGGCCCGTTTCCTCTGCCTCTTCCTCTCATTCGCGGCGGCATTTTGACAACCTGTCAAAAAAAAAACAAACAAGTGATACAACAAGAAATATATAAGACAAAGTTAGAAATAAAACCAAATATTTGGATAGTTCCTAAGTTCTTTGTCTAGACTCGAGAATCGAGGAATGTGCAATTGTGTAACTGAGATTAAACACAAAAGGCTAGTGTTTAATTCACTCAGAGTTGGCTCTGATACCAACCTGTCACACCCCTATTTTTCCACGTGTCACCGGTGGGCCCGGTGGGGAGTATAGTGACGTAGTTGGTATCATCATAGACAAACAACACAATATATAAATGCACAGCGGAAGCAAAGTTAGATTCATTCCAACTTTAATAAAGTGTAATATTAAATAACACAAATAGTTGAAACGGATCCACAGGCGGATCAAAATAAAAGATGATATTGTTCAACAACTTAAATGACATCCAAGCTTGCGAGACTTATTGTGGACGCTTAGAAGACAGCCAGCCTAGTACGAGTAGTACCTGCACTTAACCTTTTGGGAAAAATACGTCAGTTTACACTGGTAAATACAATTTAACTGACTCATTTTGAAAAGGTTGAAAATTGGTTTGAATGCACGTGGCACAAATCATTTTATAACTTGGGATAATTATATGAAAATAATCTTGTAAGGGAATTACATGTTACTTATGCGTTCAGTAGCCCGATCCGTAGACCGGGTTAAAGATTAATAGACACACCACATTATTGAGTTATACACTGACAGGTGTACGCCTACACCTCGTGCTCAGGTCGTGGCCATCTCGTAAGATGATGCCAAGGATATCCGGGACATGGTCATTAACCCCCCAAAGGCTTTAAGCAAACAAAACACATTCAAAACATAGCATATCAATAAATTTAACCTCTATTCGATTAAGGAATTCAATGCCGGACCAAGCGGTATTTTATATACCGTACCCCAAGCCCGTATAGGGAAAATAAGTTAAAAGTATTTACCTTGGTAAGTATAAATCACAATTAGCAAGTGAAGGTAGCTTTTACTGGTTCTTCTTATTCTGGAACAAAGGTTTATAATAACCTATTAGATTTCTAACGGGTCTTTATTTAAGCCTAAGCTTAGACCGGCTAGTTTTAAGGACGATACGGTTCAAACGCACGATTAAGCGAAGACAGGATATAATGTGATTTAGACCCGAAAAGTTCGAATACTTGTATAATATAGGTATACTAAATACATTCTGGATTTTGAGACAAAAATGATAATGTTTGACCCGTTTCGGTCAATTTATGCAAACTAGTTACATAAACCGAACCGAACGCGAAAAGGGCGTCACGGGTAACCAAAAGAGTCATATGCAAGTTCCCTGAGTTAAAATGCCTTAAATATGTTATAATATCAGTAAGATATCTTCTATTATGCCCGAAACGGATTTAAACACAATTTATGCCTCATAAGGGCATTTTGGTCATTTAAAAGATTATAAAAGAGTTTAATTAGTAATCTGAGTTACAGGTCTGATTTATACAGTAAATACACTTAATTTTACATGTTATAACAGTAGGGCATGACCTATATGTGAAATTTATCATTTAAAACCAAACTATGCTCCTTAGGGGTATTTTGGTAATTTCACAAGGGCTTAAAAGGTCAAAACTGGAAACCTGAGTTCAAAAACTTTTACTTACTGTTATTATCTCAAAATATACTAAAAACATCAGTAGGTATCAACCTTATATGTTTAATATGGTTATAGTACATACTATGCGTTAAAAACGCTTAAAAATGCGATTTAGAGCCGTTTCCGGGTTTTTAAAAGAAAGCTGATATTTTTATAATTCCAGAATGCTCAAAATATTTTATTTATCAAATAAAATCAGTAGAAAAAGGTTTGGGGTCAAAAGGATTTGTAAAACTCATTTTATGGCTTAAAAGGGTAAAATCGGTATTAACCGAATTAAACTTAGAGACCTATGTTATGCTCAGCCAAAAATTAAATAAAAATCTTCAAAAATCCCAAAATATTATATTACATCAGTGGGTAAAAAGTTTGATATCAAAAAGTGGGTTTAAATAGGCTATTCGCTAATTACGCCGTTTAATTAACATAAAGCTTCCAATTTACGCTAATGAGCATAACTCTTAATCTAGACCTCAAACTGATGTCAAATTTTAGGTGCAAGTTTATAAATCAGTAGCTAATGTTTCTACTCTTTTACTTTTTAAAAAATCACGTTTTATAGTCAAAAGGGCATAATAGTCAACTTTTAAGCATTAATCGGAAACATGCATATGAATCAGATAAGTATTGAACCAAGTTGTATAATCTCAGAGAGTTATGCTTATATAAAACCTGCTCCAAAATAAGCTCTAAGGCAGATCTTAAACATGCATAAACGGGTCAGAACTGAAAGTCAAAGAAAAAGTCAATTTATGCGACTTTCGGTTCCGATCCGGGTTTAAACTGAAAATTGTCGAGTTGAACATGTTGAGACTTGTTCTTACATTAGTTACAATGTTATTTTAATGATCAAACAGGTTGCATGTACCCTACATTGCTAATTATGCTTAAATTTGCAAATAATCATTCTGTTGACTTTTTAAAGCAAGCTTTGACTCGACAATTAACATAGTTAGAGTGGGAATCTGAAAATACCCTTTTAAGGGTTTGTTACCCACATAAATACCTACTTGTAGGTACTTTCAATTCGAGAAATGACTGAGCAAATTTCATTTAATCTTGAAGTCAAACTTATTTTTACGACGGTTTGACTTTTGGTTAATTAACTAAGCTAGAACGAATTAGAAGGGGTTAGGAACACTTACAAGAGTCCTAATTATGCTTAGTGATCACTAGAAGGCCTGAGGTTGATCAGAGAAGCTCCAGAAGTGGTCTTGTGAATTTTTGTAAATGCAAGTGTTCAATTGTTACAACCTTGGTGCCTTTATATATGAATTTTGATCTTACTAGATGATGCCACAATACCCTACACTTGTTACCAGATGTTTACAGGTGCCCCTATGCATGAAAAACCATTGGAGGCAGCCCTGGTATAAGAAAACAAGAGATTGAAGTCGGTTTAAAGGCTGATAACTGGCATCTACAGGTTGTTTGTCGATGTGTGTCTGACGCGGGCCGCGCAAGTCCATAAGGGACTTTTATGCGGGTCGCCTGGCCTGTCAGAACCTGCCAAACAAGTTTGAACTTTGCACTTTTGGTCCCTGGTCCTTTGTTACGTGGTTTTAAGTCCTATTTTTGCTATTTCAGCCCTCTAACCTTATTTTTAAGGACCTTAGGACTTTTACAAACTTGGTTAAGTCCTTGGTTAACTTTGTGCTTACCCGAAAAGTCACAAATTTCAACGTTAACGCATTTAACCCTTCGTGCACGATTTTGATCATAACTTTCTCATACGACAACGAAACTTTATGAAATTTTTACCACATATTCTAGTGAGTATATTTTACCATTACAAAGCTTCGGGTTTTCCAAAAGGTCACTCAGAGGTATACTTTCAACATGTTGACACATTTAGCCCCTGTAGTTTGTAATTCCTCACTTTCTTTCATTTTTCCGCTTTGTATGATCCATGATTTAATCGTTTATGATTATAAACACCATGTAGGGTTATTGTAGAGCCTATTTATCCATTGTTGACACTTTGGACCCTTATATTCACATAGTTTCACTGTTTGTCAACTTTAGTCCCTCTAAAGTACTTTTTCACATATTCAAAGCCTATGACACGTGTCAATACATTATTGGACGTAAATTTTCGAGGTGTTACAACGCGAGGGTTAAATGTGTCAACATGTTAAATTAAAACCTCTGAGTGACCTTTTAACGAACCCGGAGATTTGTAACGATTAATTATACTCTCAAGATCAAGTGACGAAAAATTCACGAGGTTTCGATATCGTTTGATATTAAATACGTTAACTTTCGTAAATAAAGGGTTAAAAGCATCAACGAGGCAAAAACTTGTGTTTTCGGTTATCGTTTAACGAAATCGGACCTAACGATGTTTGGTTATATTCTAAGGATCATCAAAATATAAATTTTATGGGTTAAAAGTGCTTGAAATGAAAGTTATTACGTTTTAAAAGGTCTAGGGGTCAATTCTGCCATGTTTGAAACTTATATTGCTGGTCACCATAGGGGTGGCGTCGCGCCACACCAAAAACCCTCTGCCTTCGCGCGACGCGACGGCCTAAAGTTGACAGAATCCCTGCACAGATGCAGGTTTTAGCATGCCTTCTTCTCCAAACCATCTACACACTCACATAACTCGAATTCTATGGACTTAAATGGTTTTAGGAAACCACTTTGGACACTTGTATTCATCAGATAACATCTTGTAACAGCTGGAATAATCTGGGGCTGCTCTCAAACTCTATAAATAGAGCCTTGAAGCAGCCACAATCCTTGCTCATTCAAATTTTTTCACTCTCTCTATTGCTCAAGCTTTGGAGCATCTCTTAAGCATCCTGGTCATCTAGGAAGCTTTCTCAAGTCTAATTTTCATGCTAAGGACTCTTGTAAGCGTTCTTAGCTTCTATAGTTAAGGTTTTATTAGCTTAATGACCGAAAGTCAAAGTTATCGTAATGATGCTTTGATTTTGTGACTAATCACTAACGGTCCAGCCATTATTCGAATTGAAAGTGGCTATGTGTTGGTAATTATGTAGGTGTTAAACTCTTAAAAGGGCACCTCCTAATTATCACATTTACTTGGTCAATTGTCGGGTCAAACTACTTAACAGAAAAGTCAATCGAGTCAGTTTTTACAAAATAAATTATAACTGATAATGTAGAAGCTATAAAATACATTTATCACTTAAATAACTTGGTAAATAATATAAGAACATGTTTAGGCATGTTCAACCTTACAATTTCGAGTTTAGGCTTGGTTCGCAACCGAAAGTCGCAAAAGTAGACTTTTGCTTTGACTTTCAGTTCTGAGCCGAATTAGCTTATTTTAGATATGCCTTAGGGTTCCTTTGTGACCATATTATGTGTTAGTATAACTCTCTGAAGTTATACCACATGGTCCCTTAGAAATCTGAATCATTTGCATGTTTCCGTTTAATGCTTAAAACTTGACTGTTATGCCCTTTTGATATAAAAACGAGATTTTTGAAAATGTGAGAGGACAAAAAGTTTTATTACTGATATATAAGTTTGTCATAAAAATTTGACATCAGTTTATGGTCTTAAATGGAAGTTATGAAAGATATCGTAAAACAGAACTTTTTATTAATTAAATTGCAATTTCAGCATAAATCATATTTAAACCTAGGGGCGTGAATTTCTGACACGTCCCAATTATTGGCACCAAACTTGCTATCCACTGTTATGATATAATATTTAGGGATTTTTGGAAAGTTTTGTCAAATTTTATACTGACCATAGCATAGAGTTCTAGCATAAATTCGGTAATTGACGATAATGCCCTTTTTGTTAATAAAATGAAGTTTAACATATGATTTACATACCAAACCTTTTCCTACTGATATCATATGTTAAATAAAATATTTTAAGCATTAGAGACTGATTAAAACTTCAGAATTTTATAAACACCTTGTATACCGTCAATTACCGACTTTTACGCTAATTAGGTGCATAGTATAGTTTAAAACCATATTTTACGCCTAAGACTTGTCACCTACTGATTTTATAAATAAATTTTTATACTTTAACAGTAAGTATAAGTCTTGAACTCAGATTTCCAAATTTAACCTTAAAAGCATATGTGAAATGACCAAAATGCCCCTACGGTGCATAAGTTTGGCCATAATTGATTAAACACACATATGTATGATATCTTGCTGATATAACAACATAAAAATAAATATTTTCACAGAATGTTTTAGACCAGAACCTCAGTTTATGTTTAAACCTCTTTTATAAATTTTAAAATGACCAAAATACCTTTTCGGGATTTAAATTGGTCTTAAATACAATTGGGGCATAATTGAAGATATCCTACTGATATCACAACATATTTTAAGCATAATAACTTATGGAACTTGTACATGACTTATTCAATAACCCGTTATGCATATACGCGTTCGGTATGGTTTATGTAGCTAGTTTGCATAAGTTAGCCGAAACGGGTCAAACTTTATCATTTTTGCTTCAAAATCCAGAATGTATTTGGTTTACCCATTTTATACAAGTCTCCATACTTGTTGGGTCTAAATTTCATTCCAATCCGGTCATCGCTTAATCTTGCGTTTTGTACCGTAAACCTTTCTTTAAAACTAACCTCTTTAAGTTACAACTTAAATAAGACCCGTTAGGAATCTAATTGGTTAATAAAACCTTCGTTCCAGATTGAGAGCCCTGGTAAAGTACTTGCACTTGTTGATTAGAATATACGACTGAGAATAAATTTCATTTAGCTCAGGTAAATACTTTTAACTTATTTTCCCTTATACGGGCTTGGGATACGGTAAATTATTACCGCTTGGTCGGGTGTAGAAACCTTTTTAATCGGATATGATTAAATTGTATAATCCCGTTTTAATCAGTATTGCTTGATAACAAATAACATTGGTAGTTAACGACCGTGTCCTGGATATCCTTGGCTCATTCAAAAAGCGTGAATGGCCACGACTTAAGCACGGGGTGTAGGCATACACCTGCCTGTTGCCTATGTAAAAGATATACTCACTCGTGAGGAAACTTCTTGTGAGTTTATATTTGTGGTGTGTCGATTAATCTTGTTCGGCTTTTATACTGGCCCTAAATGTTGGACAAACATGTAAATCTGATACAAGATTGTTATTAATATAATTTTCCCAAGTTATAAAATGTTTTGTGCCTTGTGCACCTAAACCAATTTTCATAAACATTTTCAAAAGAGTCAGTTAATTGTATTTACCAGTGTAAACTGACGTATTTTTCCAAAAAGACTAAGTGACAGGTACCGTACGTAATTGGCTGGGAGCTCGGGGCGTTAATAAGGAATCTTGCAAGTTCTAAACGTTTAAAGTCTGTTGAACAATATTTATATTTCTGTTTTAAGATCCGCCTGTGGATCCATTATCGACCGTTTGTATAATATTTTATTATACTTTTCAAATTCGGTTTGTATTATTACTTTTAGACTTCCACTGTGCATTAAACTGTGATTAATTATCTATGATGATATCAACTAAGTCACGATACTCCCCACCGGGCCCACAGGTAATACGTGGAAATATCAGGGTGTGACACCTGAGGTAACTCGGAACCTTGTATCAGGACCAAAGTTAGACATGGATGGTTTTATTGTTTCCCATGGTCATCGCAAACTCTCTATCCTCTATGATTCTGTTCTTTATGGTACTGGTATTCTGGATAGTGGTCTCTATAGATTAGAACTAGATGATAATTTTTCCAAATCTTTGTTGTCATATAACATTAATGAATCACTCACAAAGATGAAAGAGAAACGAGACTTAGAGACTTCGTCCATGTTGTCGCATCAATGTTTAGGCCACATTTCAAGAGAACGATTAAATCGTCTCATAAAGGATGAAGTCTTACCCCCTCTCGATTTCTCTTATTTTGGAACATGTGTCAAATGTCTTAAAGGTAAAATGACATTAGCGAATAAGAAAGGTGCCACTAGGAGCTCGAATTTATTAGAACTCATTCACACTTACATTAGTGGTCCCTACCAAATCGCTGGCATAACAGGACATACTTCATTTATCACTTTTATTGATGATTATTCTCGTTACATGTACTTGTATCTAATTAAGGAAAAGTCTGAATCTCTTACAACTTTTAAAGATTATAAGGCTGAAGTTGAAAAGCAATTAGATCATCAGATTAAAGTTGTGAGATCATATAGAGGCGGTGAATATTATGGAAGACATACTGATGTGGGTCAAGCTCCTGATCCATTTTATGAGTTTTGTAAGGGCCAGGGGATTGTGAACCAATACACCATGCCTGGTACACCTCAGCAGAACGGTGTTGCTGAAAGAAGAAACCGTACCCTTATGAACATGGTGCGCAGTATGTTAGCCAACACTAATTTACCATTATTCCTCTGGACTGAAGCGTTAAAAGCAGCTGTTCATATACTCAATAGAGTACCTTCTAAGTCTGTCCCTAAAACTCCTTATGAACTTTAGACAGGATGGAAACCGAGTCTTAAATATATGAAAGTATGGGGCTGCATTGCTGAAGCAAAACTTTACAATCCTTTCCTAAGGAAACTTAACCCTAAAATAGTTACATGTTTCTTTATCTGGTATCCTGATAACTCAAAGGGTTATCGTTTCTATTGTCCTTCCCATGTCACCCGTATTGTTGAAACCAAGCGTGTTGCATTCCTGGAGGATTTCAAGGTCAGTGGGAGCGGTACCAACCCTTACGAAGAATTGCAAGAAGTACAAGATGCAGGGGGGATAGACTCGTCGCTTACCATTACTCCGATTACTCCTCTTGTACCCAATGCAACTACTGTACCTGAATCTACTGCACCAACTCCAAATTTAACTCCACAATCTGAACCCATTATACCTCATGATGAAGGCACATCAAACGCTCAAAACCAAGACAACGCTGAACCCGATAATCCACTCAGGAGGTCATCTAGGCAAAGAAGGCCTACTAATTGGGATGATTATGTTACCTACCTGACTGAAATGGATCCCGGAAAGCTCAATGATCCTATCTCTTACAATGAAGCCATTAGCAGTGATCAGTCTTCTGATTGATGAGCTTGAATCCATGAAGAAAAATGACGTTTGGGATTTGGTAGAATTACCCAACGGTGTCAAACCCGTAGGATGTAAATGGGTGTTCAAAACAAAACTGGATCCGAATGGGAACGTTGAACGCTACAAAGCGAGATTGGTTGCAAAGGGCTACACTCAGAAAGAAGGAATTGATTATCAAGAGACGTTTTCACCTGTCTCTCGTAAAGATTCATTAAGGATCGTCATGGCCCTAGTAGCTCATTTTGATTTAGAGGTGCATCAGATGGACGTTAAAACTGCTTTCCTTAACGGAGACTTAGACAAAGATATTTACATGAAACAACCTGAAGGCTTTAAACCTGAAGGTCAGGAGCATCTAGTCTGTAAGTTGAAGAAATCCATTTACGGGTTAAAACAAGCATCACGTCAATGGTACCTCATGTTTGATGAAGTCATGAAGAAACAAGGTTTTATGAAGAATCAAGTGGATCAATGCACCTACCTCAAGATGAGTGGGAGCAACTTTACTATACGTGTCCTTTACGTAGATGATATTCTATTGGCAACTAATAGTGAAGCGGTTACTCTCGCATAACTTAAACATGAAGGATCTCGGAGATGCTTCTTATGTCATTGGCATCGAAATCCACCGAGATAGACACAAAGGGATCTTAGGATTGTCTCAAAAGACTTACATAGATCGTGTCCTTACACGTTACAACATGCAACAGTGCAAACCCTCCGTCGTTCCAGTAGTTAAAGGAGATGTTTTCGGTTCATTCCAGTGTCCGACAACAGAGGTTGAGAAGGAGCAAATGAGCCAGATACCTTACGCGTCAGTAGTCGGGAGCCTGATGTATGCTCAAGTCTGTACTCGCCCAGATATCGCTTATATTGCTGGAATGCTAGGCCGTTATCACACTAATACTGGCCTAGATCACTAGAAAGCAGCTAAGAAGGTACTTCGATATCTGCAAGGGACGAAAGACTATAAACTGACTTATAGAAGAAGTGATCATTTAGAAGTGGTAGGCTATTCTGATTCTGACTTTGCCAAATGCAAAGATGAAAAGAAATCTACTTCGGGCTATATCTTTATGTTAGCAGGCGGACCTATCTCATGGAAGAGTTATAAATAACAGTTGACCACAACTTCCATAATGATGGCAGAGTACATTGTTGTTTATAACGCAACCTGTCATGGAATGTTGCTTAGAAATCTGATCACTGGACTCAAAATCGTTAATTCCATTTCTAGACGATTGAAGCTTTATTGTGATAACTCAGCTGCCGTTAGTTTTTCGAACAGTAACAGTTCGAATGGAGCTGGTTTATATCTCGATTCAAAATATATGTTCGTACGTGAACGAGTTGAGGAAAATAATCTTAGTATCGAGTATATTAGTACTAAAGATATGCTTGCGGATCCGATGACTAAAGGTCTCCCTCCTAAGGTTTACGAAGAACATGTTCGGAATATGGGATTTAGTAAAGACCTTATTTAAGCATATTGTACTAACTTATGTTTTATGACTAATGAAATTTCCTCAGTTTGATTTTGTATGTCTCTTAGAATATGTTCAACCGGTATAATGGCATATAGACAAATAAAGTTACAAATCAAACAAAGGGCTTATGCATTTTGATCATAATGATTAGATTTTAAATTAAGGCTATAGTATGATTAATGGGGGTCCTGAGTCGCATAATGATTCAACGGCTGTATTTCTCTGCTATAGTACTTGTTTAAGGCTAAAATGAGTGTTTACTCCTGATCAGGCTTATCTAATACTCATAGTAAATGATTACTCGGCTAAGTGGGAGAATTTAAGATTAAATATATTATGTTTTTATATTTAATCTAGTAGCCATTATAATCATTTACATAATATAGATCAAAATATATAACAACCTATTAAATAATTAGTTGGTAATTGTTGATGGACCATATTACCCTTATTAACTAATTAGGTTTCCTCTTGGGTGCTTATATAAGGAGACTTATGTAGAGGTTCTAAGGTTAGACACATAACCTAATAATCATAACATCAATATCGACCTCCTCTCCATAACCGAACTCCCTATTCGGTTTAATCATCACCATCATCAGTTTGCACCCTAAGGAGGAACCATATCACATTGACAAAGATGTCGAACTCTATGGCTTCTTTTCTGCCTGGATTCTCCACTGCATTGTCTGCGGTAACATGTATGTTTTCATCTTTTCCATTATGTTTAAACAGAACTGATCTAACAGCTTTCTCATGTTTGATCACTTTACCCGAAGCAACCTTTAAAGCAGCCTGACCCACTGTGAAAGCACTACTCCCTAAGCCCACAAGCGGGGAAACCCCTGTTAGATCCACACAGGCGTGTTTTCCTCCTACCCATCCAAAGACCAGAATGTCAGCTGGTCGAAGGATAGATCTCCCTTCCAATGGGTCTGTTAAGAAATTAACGGGTGCCTCTTTCTTAGCAGAAATACCAGCGCACCTGAAAATGTAAAAAATGACATCCCTAACCAAATGAGATACTAGATTATAAATTATTATTCAACGGCACTTGATCTCGGTACTAACAATCGATTCTTTTACTAATGAGTTAATTGACAGAGAATGTTAGAAAGAGGTCTAAGTTTCAGTATCGGATATAATATCCCAAAAGTTGGCTTTGTTTAATGAAAGATTTGGTTAGACAAAGTGACAAAATTTGATGTGATCTATGTTACCTTCTCTCTTTCTCCCCCCCCCCCCCTCATTATTCTAATATTCTCCACTAAAATACTGATTTTAACTATGTTGTCACTAGTTTATAACCTCGTGTAATACACGGGTTGAATAAATGTAATTTTATATATCAAATAATAAAAAATATATCTTTAAAAACATCATTTATTACACGGGTTGAATAAATGTAATTTTATATACCAAATAATAAAACAATATATCTTTAAAAATCTGGTTTATTACACAGGTTGAATAAATGTAATTTTATATATTAAATAATAAAAAAAGTTATATCTTTAAAAACTATGTGTATTGTACGGATTGAGTAAATTTAATTTTATATATTAAATAATGAAAAAGTTACATTTTTAAGAAACTCATGTATTGTATGGGTTGAGCACATGTAATTTTATATACCAATCAATAAAAAGTTATATCTTGTTATATCTTTATATGTGTATCATACGGATTGAATAAATCTAATATTATATACCACATAATAAAAAAGGTAAATATTTTAAAAAACCCGGTGTATTACACGAGTTGCATAAATGTAATTTTGTATAGTAAATAATAAAAATATTATATCTTTAAAAAACCTCGTTTATTACACGGGTTGAATGAATCTAATAAAAATTTATATCTTTAAAAAAACTAACCGATATACTTGATATATGATGGATTGGGTAATTGCGGTGATGGTTCTTATAAATGTCACGTAAACATAGTAACTACCTTATTTGAGTTGAGAGTTGAACACGAAAATATGTATAAAACCAATAAACATTGATTAACATTTTTGTTTACCCCTTATAAACATTTTTGAAATAGGTAGAACCCTTAACTACTTTAGTTTAATAAAATAAATAAATCATTTACATTATATTAATTTATATTTTGTGTATTTCTTTTTTCCAATTTCAATATAAATAATTATGAAATCTAATAAATAATTCAAAATATTATATTATCTCCTACACGAATTGTTTAAATTTATTTTAAATTTAATTTTATAATCATCTTCTAATTAATATTAATTATCTATAATTAAGTAGGAGAGAGACAAGAAAAATAAAAAAATAGATGGCTCCAATGAATGACATGTGTCTTCCCATTAGTTTCTTTTATTATATAGTACTAGCGGTAAGACCCGTGTGCAAACACGGGTGGTTTCTTAGAAAAACATGCATAACAAATATAAATGATCAATATTGTTATATTTATAGACTTATAAATAGATAAGTCAGTCGGTAAATACTTAAACTTTAGAGTATAAAAAATACAAAAATATACAATTTATTAATCTTTTATAAACGAAATAACACTTGCATTCAAGCATGTTGCTTCTCCAAAAAATAATATTCTAAATCAACAGTCGTTTCAATCCCCTTCAATCTCCACAAAACACTATTTTAACCCAACAGTGGTTTTAAACCACCATTTTAACCCAACAGCAGTTTCAACCGCAGTTTTCTCCACAACACTCTACTATAACCTAACAGTAGTTTCAAACATCTGTTTTCATCCATCTGTTGACCAAAGTCAACAGATGTATCAACTAGTGTTTTATTTTCAAACATCTGTTCACAACAACAGAGCTTTCATCATTTAAACAAACCTTTGCCAATATTACAAGCTTTTAAACTCTCAAACCTAAATATTCATTTAACTAATTTAAATAACAAACATGGTTATAAATTTTAACACAACTAATTATATAAAAACTACAAGTGTCAAACAGAGGTAACTATATAATAAACAAAGTTCAAAATAGCAAACAACATTCAGTAAAATACAGCATACTAATTTCTAATCAATGGGCGAAACAGTAGTCTCGATAAATAAAGCTCCTTTCGGACCATTTGTATTTGTCAACATTTTGGAGGTATTTCAAAACTTAATTGCTCAGATCAACTTCAACCATATCCCCCCAACTTCAACTTCAACCTTAAATACTTAAAGTTTAGAGTATAAAAAATACAAAATATACAATTTATTAATCTCTTGTAAACGAAATAACATTTGCATTTAAGCATGTTCCTTCTCCAAAAAACAATATTTTAAATTAATAGTCGTTTCAATCCCTTCAACCTCCACAAAACACTATTTTAACCCAACAATGGTTTTAAACCACCGTTTTAACCCAACAGAGCTTTCATCGTTTAAAAAGACCTTTGCCAATATTACAAGCTTTTAAACTCTCAAACCTAAATATTCATTTAACTAATTTAAATAACAAACATGGTTAATAATTTTAACACAACTAATTATATAAAAACTACAAGTGTCAAACAGAGGTAACTATATAATAAACAAAGTTCAAAACAGCAAACAACATTCAGTAAAATACAGCATACTAATATCTAATCAATGGGTGAAACAATAGTCTCGATAAATAAAGCTCCTTTCGGACCATTGTAGTTGTCTACATGTTAGAGATACTTCAAAACTTCATTGCTCAGATCAACTTCAACCATACCCCCCCCCCCAATGCTTGTTATCAGCCACTTGTTGTTTTCATTTATATTAGTCCTTCGGCGCCTATCTACATAATCAACTACATGAGGATTATTGAAAGCAAACACCTTAATCCAACCTTCTTCTTCATATCTGAGCAAATCAGCAGTTAGCTCAGCAGACTTTCCAATAACAATCAAATACAGCCTCTTTGCGATGGTCAAAAAATGCCCTTGGCAAGGATTAACTAGGATACTATCTAGAAAACGAAGCATTCTAAAAGTCTCATGGAGAACATCGAAAGAAACGATGTTCCTCTCACCTAGTGGATACCAATAATTTGAAACCATGAAATATATGGTTTTATCAGCATAAATTCCTTGAGACCATGAATAACTGCTTGAACCATAATTATTTACGATGCCGAAATTTATTGTTCTCCATGACTCACGACGTCGAGAGTAAACACGAGCAGTAGCCACATTACGGTAACATCTGATGTTCAGCACTTTCAGATTATTGGATTGATCAAGATAAATTCCACCTGTATCAGAGTTTCGATCATGAATATAATTTAAGTAGTCGTCAGACAAAACCTTATAGCGCCTGGTAGTTGGATTCCAAAGGATCGGCTCACAACAAATCCCTTCATTGCAAACTAACAACAATCCATTAGATGACGATAGAATACATAAGAAGGTAGGGTGGACATTGTTAGGAAAACTTAAGGTTTTGCTTGCAATGACATCCAAATTACCAGCTACTATGTTGTCAATGACAATTGAGGTGTCTTTAAAGGAGAGTAGTTTCTTTTGTAGTGAATGTCCACTCCGAAGAGCATGCATCATCTCAAATGCCTGACTTGACAGTTCCCTATAAAAATTCTTGGAAAGACATTTCAAACGACCAATATCTTCTGCAGAGAGCCTTGCGAAAATTTTGTCAACAATCACTTGAAACCCAATGTTTTCCATTTAGAAGTGAACAAATGCTCTGTTTGAAAGCCAAAGAAATTGTAATGTTATTGATAAACAAAAAACTTTGAAGATGATTGAGTAGATGGATGAAAGCGGTAATGATGAAAGCCTCCGCCCAATGTATTTTATATCCCGTTTTACAGGTTCATCGTAATCTATATATAATATATATCATTACCACTATAAAAACCATAATGCATACATTACAACACCCATTGCATCAATATGTTGCAAATTATATTTATACAACATTTTGGCTAAATTAATTAGATTATTATAAATAATAATAATTTACAAATAAAACAACACAACTTTGAATGGATCAAACTGATTGAATATGGTAAGATAATGAAACCATTATTTGATTAGGGTACGACCACTTAAGCACAATTTACAATCATACATGCATACAAAACAGATTGAATTTGGTAAGGTAATGAAACCATTATTTGATCAAGGTACAACCACTTAAGCACAATTTATAATCAAACATGCATACAAATGTTCCAAATTAATAGTATATAAATTTATAAATAATGTATAAAGAACCAAAGAAAGGGTACAACTAAAAATAGCATAAACCACAACTAAAGCCACACTTATAACTCCACATTGCACTAACATGTTGCAAAATAATAGTATATAAATTATAAAAATAAGACTAATAATAAACAAGCTATACCTATTGTGAATAACATGTTATGTTAGAAATAACCCGTTCATGTGGCCTAAAGGATCATTTGAGTAATGTTACCAATATGACACAACTACAAGTTCCTAACATTTACTTGATGGAAGTAATTGTTATAAGTTAAAGGGACTTTACGATTTCCCTTTAGATGTCTTTAATAGAGAGAATACCAATAGTTTTAACCAACCATGATTTATGATCATAATCATAGATCATTAGTGATATTCATGGTTTATAAATAGTTATATAAAGAACTCTTTCAAAAACATACCAAAATATATACTTTCTCTAATCATCCCATCAAGATTAATTCCAACAAGATTATAATTCAAACAAGTAAGTATCTCTAATTTTATATTCACGCTTTATGTTATTGCTTGAATAAACATGATTAGGGTACTATGATTTTAACCCATGTTTAAAGATATAATCAACATGTGGTATCAGAGCAATGTTGATTATATCAATCCAATTATCAAACTTGATTTGAGGTTTCTAGAAATTGGATTTTAAATAATTGATGAAACTTACAAAAACACGTTCGAGTTCCTGTTGATTTTTGAAGATTTATATTTTGGTTTTGAACCGAATTATATGTTGAAATCACAAAATTTTAGTTTTGATATTTGTTAATTCGGTGGATAAGATCTTAATGGACTGTGAATATTTTAGTGCCATTGAAATTGATGCCTGACTTTTACAATTCTTAAAATTGATGCTTCAAAATGATTAATGGAATTTATATGGATATGCAATCCAATTTTGTTTATTCCGTGTTGCAATCCATTTTCTAGAACTTCATTTTATGTATTTAGATTTTAATAAATCATACTTTTATGTGGATTATATTTTTGGATTCCCAAAATTTGCTAAACTTCTAATGAATGTAGAAAATTGATCATTCACCAGGATTTAAGAAATCAATTTTTATACATAATTTTGATTTCCATAACACTGTCATTATAAATGGATTTAGACCTTCCATAAATTCAAATGGATGAAAAGATAAGGTTGAATCCTTCAAATATTGACAGGAATGAAGCTTCAGAAAAAAAAAATACGAAACCTTATTTATATTAGATTGTATTAGGTATTTTTGAAGCAATGAAATTAATACTTGTGATTTAAAATGATAAATTTCAATAAAAAAATTACATGTTTAACCTAATGGTATGTATATCTTTTGGTTTGACATTGAAATTTAAATGATATTATTTTATGTAGTTATGTGTATGGCAATGAATGTAATGGCTAATTATTTGACGATACGCATAATGAATTATTAGGCTAATTTACATAAATTTTTCATTTATGGCCTAAATGTGTTATGTTATATTTATGTGTCGTACTCTTTATTCATTTATGTTCATAACACATGAACTTTGGTCAAAGCCAAAGCAAAGCCAGAGTTAATGTCGAGCATTTAGTCAGTCTATTATGTATGTTCATGATACAGGAATTTTGGTCAAAGCCAAAGTGAAGCCAAAATTCGTGTAGAACATCAAGACTATATGTTATTTATGTATGTTCATTATACATGAATTTTGGTCAAAGTCAAAGCGAAGCCAAAGTTCATGTAGAGCATCAGTGACAGTCTATATTTATGTGTGTTCATTATATGTGAATTTTGGTCAAAGCGAAGCCAGAGTTCATGTAGAACACTAAAGACGATCTATTATTTATATCGTTCATAATGCTGAATTTTGGTCAAAGCGAAGCCAAAATTCAGGTAGAACATTAAGTCAGTTTATTAATTATGTTCATGATATGCATAAATTTTGGTCAAAGCCAAAGCGAAGCCAAATTTATGTAGAATATCAAGACAATCTGTTATTTATGTACGTTCATTATGTCTGAATTTTGGTCAAAGCCAAAGCGAAGCCAAAATTCAGGTAGAACCTTAAGTTAGTCTGTTATTTTGGTGTTATAATAGACTATATCTTCAATATAATAATTGTGTCGGCCTTACTTGATTACCCCATAATGTAAATCACTTCTTCTTAAGTTTGTATCCCATCTATTTCATCCACTCTAATTTCAAAACCTAAAATGTTTTGCTTACTAAATAGTTTCTACAAAATTTGCACTTATTGCATTGTTGATTATCTCTTAAGATATGACAATCTTACTGCTTGCTGTTTTCTGATAAAAGTATTACAGAAGAAAATTAGTGCATGACTACTGGGATAAGTCAAACATTATATCTCTTATGATAATCAAGAACCCACTTAATTATTGATATCATGTGAGCTACTCTAGATTCTAAATTTCATAAGACTAATTTATTTTCTTTGGAAGAATCAAAATAACTCCTAAGACGCATGCATTACTTTATATTCTTACTATAAAGATTAGTGGCATATGTGAATACATCATGATGTACAATACATAACCCATAATTTAAAAGTTTACACATGGAAATCAGTACACTTTTCTGGTGCATTACATATAACTTTTCCACTATTACCATAAGTTTCCTTAAGAATCATCTATACCACTCAAGAGTACCAAAGAAAAATGAGTGTGTTGTTTAGCAGCATATGTACAGAAAAAAGAATGCATGAAACTAGAAAATTAGATGTTGTTCATCTCACCGCCACTAGACCTAAAAGGAGGATACTTTTAAGATTCAGAGATAGTGTACAAGTACTACTTCCCGCTATAAGTTTCTTAAAAGGAAAGCCTCACTATAAATTTATGTCATTAAACTAGGCATGAGCATCGAGACTATCCATAATTCAATGGAACAGCGGGCTAAGATAAGTAGTTAGATATTTATGATATTTAAGTATGCTAATGATAATATTCCAATTAACACATGATGGGTTAAGTCTAGTTCTATACGTTTACTTACCAAAAATCAACAAATAATTAATATGAGAGTTAGTGGCAAAATTTTATGTTAAGACTATAAGAGCCATAATAAACTGTTTTATAATTGGGCTTCATAAAACCTTATATATTCTGTAGATTATTCAGAATTTAGTATCAATACGAAAGCTACATTATGACAGTTGTGAGGTTTGCATGGTCATGACAAAGTCACTCTTACCTTAAACTCTCATATTATTTGTCGTCACAATCTGGATAGAAACCTTATAAGATAGAACTAGATGATACTACATTTTTTCACAACTTTTATTATCATGAAAATGAAAATTTAACAAAAGAAAAATGAGATCTACAAACTTCATCCATTAAGACCAAATTGCATGTGAAATTTGGACCTGGTTAATGAAGGATGAAATATTATCAAATCTCATTCTTAGTGACTTACGAGCATGTGTTAAAAGCCATAATATTTAAATGGATAAGGGAATAAATCAAGTTCCATCAGAAATTATATTTCATTGGAACTTATCCCTGATGTGCTAAAAGTAGTTTAATAAAAACAACTAAAATTAACCTAAATCTAGACTCAAAGTAATACTATAAACTCTCTAAACTCGACCAAACAACTAACCGGCAAGTGAACCGATCGACTCTAGTAAAGCTAAGTAAGTCCGGATATCAAACCCACGAGACTCGATTAAATTACGCTACGACTCTATCTAGACTAAGACTGACACGAACTTAACTAATTGTTTATTTGATTGGGGGGGGGGGGGTTACTAAAAATCCTAAAATTGCAATTAAAATTAACTAGATTAACTAGACACGCATTTAGACGAAGACTTAACTCAGTGGTGATGAAGACTACCTAGGCTAGAATCCTGTTCAACTCGGAATGGATTTCTATTCGAAATTAACGTGGTATGGAACCGGGATCTTTAAATGTTAAACCCTAAGAAATCCCTACTAAGACCTCCCGACCCTTCTCAGGAAGAAACTTGTGAGACTCTACAGAGCTGTTACGACTACCGGTTGGTTAGATTTCCGCTCAGTCCTCTAACTTCTTAAAAAGTACCTTAATATGAAAATCTACCTCTCAATGCGAAAGTCTAAGGTAACTATGGATTTTAACTTGGTTTAATAGACACGAGTATGATTAGGGAACTAAGACCGATTTCTCTCAAAACCTAATCCTAGCTATATACCAAACCGAGACCTATTAACAACCTCGAGCCTCTCAGCGACAAGATTAGTAGAATATCAAGTTTCAATGATCTATTAATTACCGTTTCTAAGGTTATTGCCCAATTCACCCAAAAATTACCCAAACCCGTGAAGATTAGATAATTAACATAAACCTATTCTATGAAAGACATTCATCAAGATTTATGTGAAACGAGTAACTAATCGAAAATCAAATCATGATACACAAGTACACCAAATCAAGGTTCCAAAGTTCTTTACTTTTCAAGAAAACCCATAAACCACAAAAATAACGAATAAAAATCCAATCTTTGTTAAACATTCATCTTAGCCTAGGTAGTTTAAAGTGTTTAGCCAATAATCATAGTGAAAAACATCATAGCAATCATAATCAAAACAAAATTCATCAAGAAACAAATCAAGAACAAACGAAACAAGAAAGAGACGGGAAGATTAAACCCGAATTCTTCACTCCCGAGTGCTCCCGAGCTCCTACCCAATGATTCTTAGGCTTAACATTCAAATACCTTCAACTAACCTCTGATCAGCCTCCAAAGTTGTGACAACTCGAGTTTCCGACATTCTTTATTCGCATTTATTGCACGTTGACCCTGACTGTCTAGTTGTTTGACTCGTCTGATTTGTAACGATACACTTTGTGTGATAATAAAAGTATTATGTTTGCTTGGTTATGTGTTGATATTATAGCATGAGACTTAGTGTATTTGAAATAACATAAACTACTGAACATATGAAACAACTCGACGAAACAGAGTTGTGATTCGCCATGATCATACTCGACAAAACAAGCATGTTTCGCCAAACCGAACTCGACGAAACAGACTGTTTCGCCGGACCAGTTTCGCCAAAAGCCCAGTACAGCCCAGAATGTTATTTCCGTGTATAATTACGTGAAACGGTTCTAGTTTCACACCCTTGGCAAAATAGAAACCCTAGAACTCTCTCCTAAGTGTGTCGGCAGCTGTGGGTGTCTCCCCAAGTCTTTGAGCGATCAAATCATTATTTCTTTCATCTCGGTTAGTACGGGTTCCTTAACTCGGTCCTATTGATGTTTTGATTACTTGTTATGTGCTTATGTAAATGCTGAGTTATGAAACAGATTATGAATATATGTGTATGATGATGTAGATTTCGATATACATGGTTAATCGGATGTGTAATTATATGCGAAACTTAACATGATCGAATACTCAGTTCTGGATGTTGTTAATATGTTATAATTCTGAATCCACATTAGTTTCGGATAGGGCTCGATGATATGAGGTTGTATGTTAATCAGTTTGAGATGCGTTTAAAACTAGGGTTCATACTAGACGATGATTACGTGAGGATTGTGTTATGATTCTGTGCTAAATGATTTCGGTATGATTGCTACTTGATGGCGACGGCTGTTAGGGTTTCTGCATGTATTTGAGTACGTAACTGACATCACCTCGAATCTGTCTTGACGAAACCGATCTCTTGGCGAAACAGAAAGTGTTTCGCCAAGGACGGTCGACGAAATAGAATCTTGTTTTGCCAAACAAGATCACGGCGAAACAGAATGTGTTTCGCCGATTTGTGTTTCGCCGAATGGTGTGTTTCGTCAATATGTGTGTTTCGCCATTATGTAATCAGCACAGTAACTTACCTTATTTCTGTTAAAAGTTAACATGGTTAGTTAACTGCGGTTAAGTGTTAACTGGAATATCTAACTGCTGTTAAATGTTAAACATGACTCGTATGATTGTGAATATGTACTACATGCTTATACGTGTACCTCGTGACTACAAACTGATTATGTATACGTGCATACTTTAGGACGTGATTGATTTACCTTGAGCACATACTTAGCATACCGAGCAAACCAAGGTGAGTTCACACTCTTACCAAGGCATGGGATTCCCCAGTTGGGTTGGGAATGGGATTGAATGATTACCTGTACTTACATTACCACTAGACTACTTACCACGGTCCTCGGATTGGGAAGGATACCTGTGTCAAATTCTACATAAAGCCTACGTACTGTCCTCGGATTGGGAAGTGTTAGTGCATGGAATGTCTGTTGACTTCGTCTGCATTAGGTCTTGTGTCTAGATTGATTGAAAGAACACACATTAGGGTTTGTATGGTTTAAGATTGAAGATTTCGCTTCAAGCATCTTCAAGCGAAATCAACAACACATGATTTCGCTTCAAGCATGCTCAAGCGAAATCATCCTCCTATATATATGTATTGTGTGTTTCGCTTGAGAGGTAAGTCATTAGAGTTGTCATTGTATGTGTGACGAAGTGCTGACGGATTTGTATCAGAAAACCTTGTACAAGCACTCAAATCAATCAGAAAAGAAAGATTAAAAGGATTAGAGCTGTTATGACTTAGTTTACTTTGATTCCGCCTCTGTAAACTGAGATGAATTACCTTGACTGACATTTTAGGGTCATACAACGGTCCAACAAGTGGTATCAGAGCTCAGGACGAGGAGTTCATATCATAGCAGCTTGATTCTACCGGATTTTCTTATTTCTACTCACTTTTTCTCTTACTTTTCTGATCTGAATTAGTTCCAATGGTCGAAATGGTCTGATTTCAGAATATAACGTGTAAAACTGAGTTTTAACAAAGCCTACAAAGTTTCGGACTAAAATTCAGCTTAAAACGTGTTAAAATTGACCTAAAACTAGATTTCGCTTGAAAGATGTTCGAAATTATAGGTTGATTTCGCTTCAGATCTAACTTTTTGGATGATTTCGCTTGAATTCTGCTGAAGCGAAATAGGACTGTTGGATTTCGCTTGAAACTTGAAGCGAAATTGTGTATTGTTGATTTCGCTTGGAGGTCTGATCTGTTGAAGCGAAATAGTAGATTTCGCTTGAAACTTTTTGTTAACAGATTTCGCTTGAATCAGTTTTGTTAATTGTTTTCGCTTGAAGTTGTTAAATTTTCAAAACTTAAAATTTCACTAAGTGTTTGTTTATTTGTTTGTTTTAAGGAATATACAATATGGCAAATTCCGAACCTAAGCCATGGAAAGATGATCGTACTGAGGAAGAGAAGTATCAATACCGGAAGATGACTGCTGAAACCAATATTATCAGACTTTCTGGTATCTATCTGGAAGCTAGAAGAGCAAATAGATGGGATCCAAAAAGAGAGTGTTATCTTGACCCATATGGAAATATTGCAGTCGATGACAAAACACTTGATATAGAAGCCATAATCCAGCAGTACAAAGAAGAGGATGATTATTGGCAAAAGAAATGGTGGGGAGATGAAGAAGAGAAAAAGAAAAAGAAAGAGTTACTAGATGAAATTGAAAGAAACTCAGAAAATATGAGTTTGGTTGAGTTTAGTGAATTAATCAATAAGATTAAAGAAGGAATGACAATGAATGAAGAATCAAAGATGGATGAAACTTCGAAAAGTGAAGTTGTTTGCTTAAAATGCGAAAAATTCGAAGCAGAAAATTTCAATCTCTTGAAAGATGTGGAGAATTTGAAATTGGAAAACAAAGCTTTGAAAGACGAGAAGAAATCTGATGATGAACAGATTCTGGAGTTGCGGTTGAACGGTGAAAAATTGATGACAGAAAATGTCAAACTGTTGAGTGGTTTGGACAGTTTAACATTGGATATTAACAATTTAAAAGAAAAAGAAAAAGATTTTCAAAATCAAATCAAGATTTTAGTAGATGAGAGAGATATTTTTGGTAAAGATAATCTTCAAAAACAAATTGAAATCAATTCTCATCTTGCTAAAATCATTCAGCTTGAAAAAGAAGCTGAAAAAGCTCAGATGAAAATCAAAGAGCTTGAAGTTAAATTGAAAGGTTTTGTGAATTCTACATCACATGTTTGTCCAAAACCTATCAATTCCTTTCCTATAAGTGAAAATGTCACAAATTTTGACAAAGTCAAAGTCAAAATTGAAGATTGTGATGAAATATCTGATGATGAAAAAGAAGAGAATAGAAAAACATATTTGAAATTAAATGAAATGTTTAAAAATACTGTTTTACATTCTACTGAGAAAGGTGAATGCTCAACGCAAAAACCTGTAAAGAAGAATGCAGAACAGAAACAATCAGATAAGTCATCCAATCGTTTTGCAAAATTACAAAAATCTAAAAACAAAAACTCAAAAATAGTTGGTAATGAGTGGTGCAGGTCGGACCACAGTGCTAAAATGCCAAATCAAGGATACAAGATGAGAAATGACTACCACAAGGCAAATCAATGCATTGATCTAAGTGTGTGGTATGAAGACGGTGTGTGCTATGAAAGTAGTGAGAGGTACGATAACAGAATGTGTTACAGATGCGGTTATCAAGGACACATTGCTGTTAACTGCCAAAGACAGAGAATCGAAACAAGAAGATGCTATGAATGTCACATCAGAGGACACATTGCTAGAGATTGCCCAATGAGATCAAAGGCACGATCGAGGGCTGATTCTCAAAGAACGGCAAAGAAGACAGTCAACGTCAAGCCCGATGAACAGAAGGTTCTAAAACCTAAAGTTCAGGATCAGACAATTCAAGAAAAGAGAGTTAAACTTTCACAGGGGCAAAAAGATAGACTGCGAAAGAAGAGAAAGAAGGCCAGAGAATATCTGGAGAAAATTTTGTCCTTGGATAAAACTGGTAATCCGAGAAAAAGTTCTGATGAATTGCTTTTCCCAACTGCAAAGGCAAGCAAAACAAATTCATCAGATACACATCTGAGGACGAACAGGAAAGAGAAAAGGAAGTTAAAGAAAGAAAAATTAACTAATCAAAATGATAACCAATCAAAGAAAGTTAATTTTTCTGACAAAATATTGATCAAGGTTTTTGAATATAAAAGAGACTGTGAAAGTTTATTCATTTCACAGCCTAATAAAAAAGGAAAACCTAGATCTAGTAAGCATTGGGTACCAATGAAGGTTGGCGATGAATTTGTTTCTTCAAAAACAAAGGAGCCACATGTCGGCGATGAATCTGGCTCATCAAAGTCAGACAAGCCACAATCAGGTAATGATTCTGGTTCGTCAAAACCAGAAGAGCCATCTGTTGAGGTAAAAGTTGTAAAACCCAAGGCTGGTCAGGCTTGGGTAGATCTTTTCAAATAAAAAACCTGACTTGCCGGAGTTCCCAGGTTGGTAAGCGTGGAACAGGTATCGGCACATTTCTTGAGAAATTCACAGGATGGTAACTGTGATATTTCGATTTACAAGTGATAAATCAGGGACATTAAGTTGTACTTGATTTTCTACTAGTGTTTATTGTTGACAAGGAGATGAAACCCCAAGTTTGTGAAAAGACAAACAAAACTAATTTTCCGGAAAAACCATTTGATTAAATCAAACTTAAGTGTTTTGAAATCTAAATGGGAAAATAGTTTGTTGTCAGGGGAAGTTCTGATTGTTTATGCCAAGTGAATGGCGACTTGAAGCGATTTGATATCAGTTTGTCACGTTTCTTGTATAGTTTGTTTTCAAATTTTCTCAGAAAATCAAAATTGAAACATATTTTGATTTTAGGGGGAGAAAAATTTTAAAAAAATTAGAAAATTTGAAAATTTCAAAAACATTGAAAAAGCAAAAATGAGTTTTGTTGAGAAAAGAGGAAATGATAGTAAATCAGTGAACTATCACAGCATGCTAAGGATATGAAATGTCAAATGTGATAAGCGGTCTCACTAAAGATGTGACGATAGGCTCAGCTAGACTAGTAGATTTGCAATAACGATACAAATCTAAATGAAAAAGCCTAGTTCTAGTGGAAAACACGGTTGAAAGCATAGTACTTAGTTTTTGTCCTTCTTGATTGTGTGCCTGCTCAGTAATCGCTGATTGTCGAAAGACCTAAAACTGGTTAAGTTTGTGAACTTTCACAACTTTGCTGAAAAGTATTCACTGTGATTGTGCATTTCATTTTGCAAAGATTTAAACTTGTTTTATTTCTTTATTTTGTTTAAGCATCGGACATCCTCTGCGTATACATGAGTATCGACCTGGATGTTGTTGACTAAACGTTCTGCTTTATTTTCTTTGGTGTTTCGTTTAAGCTTTGGATCACCTCTGCGTATACGGGAGTATCGACCTGGTGGTTAAAGCCTAAACAACTTCAACTTATTTTTATTTTCTTATTTTGTTTAAACATTGGACTTTCTCTGCGTATACGGAAGTATCGACCTGATTGTTAATGTTTAAACATTCTGCTTTGTTTTCGCATAAATCACAGTTGATAAAAGTTTAAAGGCATTACTTGAGTCAGTGTATTGCATGATGAGGGGATATGCTAAGATCGTGGGGTCCATAAGAATTTTAGTGCTATCTTAATATACCTTAACGTATCGGTAAGCAGATTGAAAGTTTTTAGATTGAGTTTAAGTGGACAATTATATCGTCAATCTAAGTGAATCGTTTAGAGCTTAAAATGTCAAAAGCTTAACGGTGCTAGTGATTTGTTTCATGAACTGATATGATCTTTTTACACAAACTCACAAAAATATTGTTTGTATATATTTGTTTACTGCATTTCTTTAAACTCAAAATTCAAAAAGATTTTCGACAACTGATGATTGAAGAGCTGATTTTCAAAATTCTAAGTGCTAAACTTGATGAACTAGAGGATTGGGAGAATATGTTGAAAACTTTGATTGTCATATACAAATGTTTTTGAAAGTTTGAGGTTTTAGTTAATCAAGGTCATTCGTTTGAACTTGATGTAACTAGTATGTTTGATGAATGAATGATTTCTACCAGTAAGTTTTTAAATTCAACGGTTATAAATTTGTGAAACTTATGTTGTGGTAGAGATTATGCAGGTTTGAACTTCATTATTCCCAACGGAAGCTAATTATCAAAGCTTGAACCAGACATCTCAGATTCTAGCATATCGAGAGGGGGAGTCAATGAAAAAGGGGAGTCTGGATCAACAGTCAAAGGGGAGTTTGAAGATAGAGTCATGTTGTGATTCTAAACCTGTGAAGATAGAGTGTTTTTGTTGAAAAGACAGAGAGTTGGAGAAAAGACCAAGACTGAAGACTCAGGAGCTGAAGACTTCGTCAACATCCAAGGGGGAGTCTGTTAGTGCATGGAATGTCTGTTGACTTCGTCTGCATTAGGTCTTGTGTCTAGATTGATTGAAAGAACACACATTAGGGTTTGTATGGTTTAAGATTGAAGATTTCGCTTCAAGCATCTTCAAGCGAAATCAACAACACATGATTTCGCTTCAAGCATGCTCAAGCGAAATCATCCTCCTATATATATGTATTGTGTGTTTCGCTTGAGAGGTAAGTCATTAGAGTTGTCATTGTATGTGTGACGAAGTGCTGACGGATTTGTATCAGAAAACCTTGTACAAGCACTCAAATCAATCAGAAAAGAAAGATTAAAAGGATTAGAGCTGTTATGACTTAGTTTGCTTTGATTCCGCCTCTGTAAACTGAGATGAATTACCTTGACTGACATTTTAGGGTCATACAACGGTCCAACAGGAAGGACACCAGCACTAAACCTACGTAAAACCTACGTACTACCGTCCTCGGATTGGGAAGGACGCCAGTGCTAAACCTACGTACTACCGTCCTCGGATTGGGAAGGACGCCAGCGCTAAACCTACGTACTCGCTACGTACTGTCCTCGGTTGGGAAGGGCACTTACATAAAACCTGCGTAAACCTATACTTACTACTATCCTCGGATTGGGAAGGATACTTATGATTACGAATAGTCTAGGGGATATATATAACATGGGAAGCCCCCACCAATAGAACGTACTATCGGCCCAGTAGAGCCACATGTTACATACGAACTTACTATTACGCATTTACTTTCTGTGAACTCGCTCAACTAGTTGTTGATCCTCTGTTACATGCCTTGCAGGACCTTAGGTACTTATGGAGCTTGCACGGGAGGCGCAGTCGTTGTGGACAAGGATCGTGAATACTTGATTAGACATTATGACATTTCACACTTTATTGTGTTGGGTTTATTTATACGCTTCCGCTAAACAGTGATAACATACTTATGTTTTGGAACACCTCTCATATGGATTGGTTTGATTAAATTGCAATTACTTTTACTTTATACATTGTTCTATATGATTGGTGGCTTGATCCTGGTCAGTCACGCTCCCAAGCGGTGATACTCCGCAGGTGGATTTTGGGGGTGTGACAGATTGGTATCAGAGCCATTGGTTATAGAGAACTTGGTTTTAATATGGGGAAAACGTTTTTATTAAAACCAGACTATAACCAGTACAGTGCTCAACAATCCACAACGACGCTTCGCTCCACGTGCAAGACTCAACATCCTAGGTAATAAGGTTTATGTTTATTGCCTACATGCTAGAACTATATAGAACTTTGCTCGTGGTATGCTTAGATTACAATGCTCACTAATTGTTGTTGCATGAGAACACTTGTGTGCTCACTCTCTTCTGTCATCGCACTATTCGCGAACCTATCTCACTTACGTTATCTTTACTATGAAGATCATGTCTGGACGTATCAACATGACTCAGGACCAGTTGACGGCCCTCATTAACGAACGAGTTACTGCGGCAGTTGCAGCCGCACAAGCAGGAGGTATACCCTGCAGTTACAACTCACACTAGGATCCTTAGATCCTACATTCCTAAATCAACTCTCGTGTTTAAACTTGTCCTAATTCTTTTACACAACAGGTCAAGCACCTGTTTGCACTTTCAAGACTTTCATGGACTGTCGTCCAACCACTTTCAGCGGCACTGAAGGAGCCGTAGGCCTCCTGCACTGGTTTGAAAAGATAGAGTCTGTGTTTGAGATGTGTGAATGCCCTGAGGCACGCAGGGTGAAATATGCTACCGGTACCCTCGAGGGTTTAGCCCTCACATGGTGGAAAGCACAGGTCCAAATACTGGGGTTGGTTGCTGCTAACGCCACCCCATGGAACAATTTCAAAGAGATGATCAAGGAGGAATACTGCAGTAGAGATGATATTCATAAGCTGGAAGTCGAGTTTTTCAACCTCAAGATGACGGGGTCTGAGATCGAAGCGTATACCAAGAGATCGAATGAGCTTGCATTACTGTGTCCTACTCTGGTGGACAAGCGTATTGAACTTTATCTTAAGGGTCTGGTGCCAGAGATCCAGAGTCATGTGACTTCAGCAAATCATGCCACTTACCAGCAGGTTGTTCAGTTGGCTCACCGTCTCACTGATCAAGCGGTGGAGCAGAACCGGTTGCCCAAACGCATCAACGCTACCACTACAGCTACTACTTCGGTTACTCCTGCTATTCCCAGTGACAGCAAGCGAAAATGGGAGGGGGATTCCAGCAAAGGATCAGCCCCAGTTCAGTCCCAAGTTCAGCAACGAAAGACTGACAACTATCAGAGCCCTAGTCAGCACTCTTCGGGCAGTCACAAGCAGGGTGGTTATCGAGGGAACCTCCCAAAGTGCAACATCTGCAACAAGCACCACAATGGCCAGTGTAACAGGGGTCGTTGTCAAAGGTGTTTCAGGACGGGCCATGAGGCCAAGGATTGTAGGAGCCCACAGCCTGTAAATCAGAATCAGCCGCAGCAGCAAGCACGGAAGAATCAGCAACAGGGCAACAAAGGATGTTTTCAGTGTGGCGCCGAAGGTCACTTCAAAAGACACTGCCCTCAGCTAAACCGAAACCAGAACAACAACAACAACCAGGGCAATGGGAACAACAACAACGGGGGAAACAACAATGATGGGAACCACGGCGCAAGGGGACGAGCATTTGTGATTGGGCAGGGTGATGCCAGGAATGATCCCAATGTGGTTATGGGTAAGTTTCTCCTCGACGACTTTTATGTTACTGTACTATTTGATTCGGGTGCGGATACCAGTTATATGTCTCTGAAAGTTAGCCAAATGCTTAAACGCGCACCAACACGTTTGAACACTAAACATGTCATAGAGTTAGCTAACGGTAAAAGTTTAGAGGCCACACACATAGTTCAGGGTTGTAATCTTATCCTCGCTGGTCAGACTTTCTCCATCGATCTCATCCCTATAACTCTGAGTAGTTTCGACATTGTCATCGGTATGGATTGGTTATCCCAACAACAAGCAGAGATACTATGCAGGGAGAAGATCATTCGTATTCCCCGTTCTGGTAAAGAACCTCTCGAAGTTCAAGGCGACAAGAGTGGTGTCGTGAGTGGCATCATTTCCTTCCTGAAGGCTCAGAAGTGTTTACGAAAGGGCCACACAGCTGTTTTAGCTCTCGTTACGGATACATCGAAGAAAGAGAAAAAGATTGAGGATATTCCGGTGGTACGCGATTTTCCTCAAGTATTTCCAGAAGAGTTACCCGGGTTACCGCCTCATCGTCAGGTTGAATTTCAGATCGAGCTCGCTCCAGGAGCAGCACCCATAGCTCGAGCGCCTTATCGTTTGGCTCCAACTGAATTGGAAGAACTGTCAAAGCAGCTACAAGAACTCTTGGAAAAGGGTTTTATACGTCCTAGCTCTTCGCCTTGGGGAGCTCCAGTGTTATTCGTAAAGAAGAAAGACGGTACGTTCAGGATGTGTATAGACTACCGTGAACTCAACAAGGTGACGATCAAGAATCGTTATCCTCTTCCGCGCATAGATGATTTATTCGACCAGCTGCAAGGGTCGAGCTACTACTCCAAGATAGACTTAAGGTCAGGGTACCATCAGCTGAGAGTCCGGGATGAGGACGTCTCTAAAACAGCATTTAGAACTCGCTACGGCCACTACGAGTTTATGGTCATGCCATTCGGGCTAACGAACGCGCCTGCCGTATTTATGGATCTTATGAACAGGGTGTGCAAACCCTATCTCGACAAGTTCGTCATTGTTTTCATCGACGACATCCTGATTTATTCGAAGAGTCAGGAGGAGCACGAGCATCATTTACGACTTATACTGGAACTTCTGCGAACGGAACAGTTATACGCTAAGTTTTCCAAATGTGACTTCTGGCTTCGTGAAGTCCACTTCTTAGGCCACGTGGTAAACAAGGATGGGATTCATGTAGATCCATCCAAGGTGGATTCGATCAAGAACTGGCCTGCACCTCGCACACCAACAGAAATACGCCAATTCTTGGGTTTGGCGGGTTATTACAGGAGGTTCATCAAAGACTTCTCAAAGATTGCTCAGCCACTTACACTACTGACGCAGAAGGGTGTTGTTTATCGTTGGGGTAATGCACAGGAAACAGCGTTTCAGCACTTAAAGGATAGACTTTGTAGCGCACCTATCCTCTCACTGCCTAAAGGCACGGACGATTTTGTAGTCTACTGCGACGCATCTATCCAAGGTCTTGGATGTGTATTGATGCAAAGGGATAAAGTTATTGCTTATGCTTCGCGCCAACTTAAGATTCACGAACGGAATTACACGACACACGACCTAGAGCTGGGAGCGGTTGTTTTTGCACTTAAGATATGGCGACACTACTTGTACGGTACCAAATGTGCTATCTACACTGACCACAGAAGCCTCGAACATATATTCAAACAGAAGGAACTGAATATGCGACAACGACGATGGGTTGAACTGTTAAATGACTACGAATGCTCAATCAGGTACCACCCAGGCAAAGCCAATGTTGTGGCTGACGCCCTCAGTCGAAAGGACACCGCGCCTAAGCGCGTACGAGCTTTACAACTCACTATACAGTCTAGTCTTCCTTCCCAGATACGAAATGCTCAGGTGGAAGCATTGAAACCAGAAAACGTCAGGGCAGAAGCCTTACGCGGCTCAAGGCAACGCTTAGAACAGAAGGAAGATGGTGCTTATTACGTAACAGGACGCATTTGGGTCCCACTGTACGGCAACTTACGCGAGCTGGTAATGGATGAAGCTCACAAGTCTCGCTACTCGGTACACCCTGGTTCGGATAAAATGTACCACGATATTAAGACTACATACTGGTGGCCTAGCATGAAGGCCCACATAGCCACATACGTTAGCAAATGCTTGACTTGTGCGAGAGTCAAGGCAGAATATCAGAAACCGTCAGGACCACTCCAACAACCTGAGATACCACAATGGAAATGGGAGCAAATTTCCATGGATTTTGTTACTGGCCTACCTAGATCTCAGCGCGGAAATGATACTATTTGGGTAATCGTGGATCGGCTCACAAAGTCTGCTCACTTCTTGGCTATCAAAGAAACAGACAAGTTCTCTACCTTAGCAGACGTTTACTTAAAAGAAGTGGTCTCGAGGCACGGGGTGCCCACCTCCATCATCTCTGATCGTGACGCACGTTTTACTTCAGAACTGTGGCAAGCAATGCATAAATCTTTTGGCTCTCATTTAGACATGAGCACAGCTTATCACCCTCAGACAGATGGACAGTCTGAGCGCACTATTCAAACTCTAGAAGACATGCTTCGGGCGTGCGTAATTGACTTTGGCAATGGTTGGGAAAAACATTTGCCACTTGTGGAATTTTCATACAATAACAGCTACCACACAAGCATTAAAGCTGCACCATTCGAGGCATTGTACGGGCGTAAATGCCGGTCACCTCTCTGTTGGGCAGAGGTGGGAGATAGTCAGATCACAGGTCCAGAAATGGTAGTTGATACTACTGAAAAGATTGCTCAAATACGACAACGCATGGCGGCAGCACGTGACCGTCAGAAAGAATACGCCGATAAAGATAGAAAACTGCTCGAATTCCAGGTTGGGGATCGAGCGCTACTCAAAGTTTCGCCCTGGAAGGGTGTGGTTCGTTTTGGCAAACGCGGCAAACTCAATCCACGATACGTCGGACCTTTCGAAGTTATCGAGAAAATAGGCAAAGTGGCCTACAGACTGAACTTACCACCTGAACTCAGTGCAGTTCACAACGTCTTTCACGTGTCGAATCTGAAGAAGTGTACGTCAGATGAGACCCACATAGTTCCCTTGAAGGAACTCACTATCGACGAACGGTTGCACTTCGTCGAGGAACCTGTTGAAATCACGGACCGGGATGTTAAGGTCCTCAAGAACACGAGAATCCCTCCTGTACGAGTTCGTTGGAACTCCCGTCGTAGTCCAGAGTATACCTGGGAACGAGAAGATCAAATGGAACTCAAGTATCCCCAATTATTCGGAAAACGTGCAACCACTACTGAGGCTGAAGCTACAACTTCAGAATTTCGGGACGAAATTCCAAATCAACGGGGGGATGATGTGACACCCCAGGAAAACCAGTAAACGATACAACTCACCTAGCTTCCTCAGTAACCGCATGCTAAATTTCGGGACGAAATTTCTTTCAAGTTGGGGATAATGTGACAACTCGAGTTTCCGACATTCTTTATTCGCATTTATTGCACGTTGACCCTGACTGTCTAGTTGTTTGACTCGTCTGATTTGTAACGATACACTTTGTGTGATAATAAAAGTATTATGTTTGCTTGGTTATGTGTTGATATTATAGCATGAGACTTAGTGTATTTGAAATAACATAAACTACTGAACATATGAAACAACTCGACGAAACAGAGTTGTGATTCGCCATGATCATACTCGACGAAACAAGCATGTTTCGCCAAACCGAACTCGACGAAACAGACTGTTTCGCCGGACCAGTTTCGCCAAAAGCCCAGTACGGCCCAGAATGTTATTTCCGTGTATAATTACGTGAAACGGTTCTAGTTTCACACCCTTGGCAAAATAGAAACCCTAGAACTCTCTCCTAAGTGTGTCGGCAGCTGTGGGTGTCTCCCCAAGTCTTTGAGCGATCAAATCATTATTTCTTTCATCTCGGTTAGTACGGGTTCGTTAACTCGGTCCTATTGATGTTTTGATTACTTGTTATGTGCTTATGTAAATGCTGAGTTATGAAACAGATTATGAATATATGTGTATGATGATGTAGATTTCGATATACATGGTTAATCGGATGTGTAATTATATGCGAAACTTAACATGATCGAATACTCAGTTCTGGATGTTGTTAATATGTTATAATTCTGAATCCACATTAGTTTCGGATAGGGCTCGATGATATGAGGTTGTATGTTAATCAGTTTGAGATGCGTTTAAAACTAGGGTTCATACTAGACGATGATTACGTGAGGATTGTGTTATGATTCTATGCTAAATGATTTCGGTATGATTGCTACTTGATGGCGACGGCTGTTAGGGTTTCTGCATGTATTTGAGTACGTAACTGACATCACCTCGAATCTGTCTTGACGAAACCGATCTCTTGGCGAAACAGAAAGTGTTTCGCCAAGGACGGTCGACGAAATAGAATCTTGTTTCGCCAAACAAGATCACGGCGAAACAGAATGTGTTTCGCCGAATGGTGTGTTTCGTCAATATGTGTGTTTCGCCATTATGTAATCAGCACAGTAACTTACCTTATTTCTGTTAAAAGTTAACATGGTTAGTTAACTGCGGTTAAGTGTTAACTGGAATATCTAACTGCTGTTAAATGTTAAACATGACTCGTATGATTGTGAATATGTACTACATGCTTATACGTGTACCTCGTGACTACAAACTGATTATGTATACGTGCATACTTTAGGACGTGATTGATTTACCTTGAGCACATACTTAGCATACCGAGCAAACCAAGGTGAGTTCACACTCTTACCAAGGCATGGGATTCCCCAGTTGGGTTGGGAATGGGATTGAATGATTACCTGTACTTACATTACCACTAGACTACTTACCACGGTCCTCGGATTGGGAAGGATACCTGTGTCAAATTCTACATAAAGCCTACGTACTGTCCTCGGATTGGGAAGGACACCAGCACTAAACCTACGTAAAACCTACGTACTACCGTCCTCGGATTGGGAAGGACGCCAGTGCTAAACCTACGTACTACCGTCCTCTGATTGGGAAGGACGCCAGCGCTAAACCTACGTACTCGCTACGTACTGTCCTCGGTTGGGAAGGGCACTTACATAAAACCTGCGTAAACCTATACTTACTACTATCCTCGGATTGGGAAGGATACTTATGATTACGAATAGTCTAGGGGATATATATAACATGGGAAGCCCCCACCAATAGAACGTACTATCGGCCCAGTAGAGCCACATGTTACATACGAACTTACTATTACGCATTTACTTTCTGTGAACTCGCTCAACTAGTTGTTGATCCTCTGTTACATGCCTTGCAGGACCTTAGGTACTTATGGAGCTTGCACGGGAGGCGCAGTCGTTGTGGACAAGGATCGTGAATACTTGATTAGACATTATGACATTTCACACTTTATTGTGTTGGGTTTATTTATACGCTTCCGCTAAACAGTGATAACATACTTATGTTTTGGAACACCTCTCATATGGATTGGTTTGATTAAATTGCAATTACTTTTACTTTATACATTGTTCTATATGATTGGTGGCTTGATCCTGGTCAGTCACGCTCCCAAGCGGTGATACTCCGCAGGTGGATTTTGGGGGTGTGACAAAAGTCTCCAAATTTTGTGAATGATTTGGCTGTTGACGAATAAGATGTTTAAATACTTCTCCAAACCTCTAGCCATTGCAAATCAGGAAGTCGGCTGCAACTTTCACGTTCTCGCGGCCCGCGACTTATATAAGCTCAACCTTACGCGGCCCGCCACTCGCACTCGATCAGAAATTCATTTAACCTCTCTCGCGGGGTGCGAGAGATATGGTTATGGGGGTACGTGGCCCGCGAGAAGACTCTAGTTGTTGTTTTCCATTCTGTTTCAGCTTCCAAGACTCCGTTTTTCGATCCGACACTTCGTCTTGTCAAATTTTAACTCGTTCTCGCACTTTTTAGCTACAAAGACCTGGAAAAAGCAAATATATCAAAAGTATATACAATCTAGCCACAACGACAATAAAACTAACTAAAAACGAATAAACCGAACATGAATAAAAGATGTATTTTACAATACATCAAATATCCCCACACTTATCATTTTTTCGCCCTCAAAAAAGAATTATGCAAAACGGAATCATAGATGGAATAATCATTCGGGATAAAAGCTTAAATTACATATTAAAATCGAAACTTGTGTTAGCCGCGATTGCAAGTATATGTGTCCTCTTAAACCCAAGCCCGGTTCCAAGCCCTTATCATGCAATTTAAGTTCAAGTGCGGTCAATCTACCTAGGGTCTCACACTAGAATTAGCCGTTTCACCTAATCCCGCCTCAAGCTTATAGAACAAAAAGAATAGCCACTGGGCTATTTCCTAACCGTTTTATACCAAGATCAAGAGAATTTAGCATCAAATCTTTATTATATATATATATATATATATATATTCTTTTGAGCTTTTTAGACTATGCATACCTTATCCCAGAAGCATTCCCAATCAGAGTCACCATCCCCGAGAGAGATTACAATAGGCATCAGTATTTTTTTGCAGTTTATTTAACAATCCCAGAGGCATTCTCAATCAGATTCAGCATCCCCAAGAGAGATTACGTAGGCCTTGTCATTTTTTTCAGTCTAACTCTTTTTATTCTATTTTTTTCTTTTCATTGATAAGAAATTCTAACAATCTTAGCTTATAACGGCATCACTTATACTATTATTGGCGGTTTCGGCTTCCCCATTTTTCCTGAGAACCCACTAGTAAACCGACAATTAGGGTATATTTTAAATCAAAAGAACCTAAAACCGGGCCAGGCCTACTCACAAATCCCAAGTTAGACACAAGTTCAACTTTTTATTCTCATATTATTATTATTTGAAACCCGAACAAAAACTGATTTTTCTATCATTTTCCGTTTTTATTTTGCAAATATCTAAAACAAGAGACATTTTCTATTTTTTCAATTTTTTTTAATTTTAATTTTTTTTCAAATTTGATGACTCAAGACTCAAAACTAGACAATAAACGATAGTTTCTCATCCCCACACTTAAACTTTACATTGCCCTCAATGTAGGATGGAAACCGACTCAAAAAACAAAAAATAAATAAGAAATAAAAAACAAAGGGCATAAATGGAAAGGACTTAGCTGGTTTTATGACACGTATGCTCCAAAACTCACGTCTAATCCAGCTCGATCGTATAGCATTTCGGTCGCGATCGGCTTAGGCACTGACTAACATGCTTGGTAAATGCCTGATATTCGAAAAGCAGCTCCAAAATCACCCGAATGGAGATTGAGTACGGGTGGTACATATTCAAACCTGCATACACGAAAACAAACAAAAACCAAAGCAGTACCGACTCTAAACAAAAGACTGACTCATAAACACTAATTTAGACTCATGGTACAAAATAAACGGCTCAATAAACAAATAAACATGAAAATACCTAAAACTACTAACTTAGCCTCATAAACGACTCAATATACAAACTCTACAGGTGGGCTATCAACTTTTCTAACACTCACGGAGGATCATGTAGACACAGCTCACCTCCGTACCAAGTCTCACGGGCTGTAGCACCATCATACCTATAATTACCCGAATCTCCCCAAACTTTCTCATACCTCTGACAACCTCTCAACTCATCATCGGGCGGTTTGAACTTAGATGTTTCAAACCTAAATCTATCCCCACACTGAGCTTCACTCAGTGCTTCTAGCTTAGATTCTAAACATTTTACCCTCTTTTCTAAATCTTCAACTCTCCTATCAGGTGGATCCCCACACTTGGGTCCTATCGCTTCCTCTAGACTAGGACCCTTTACCGTCTCTTTCTCACTTCTCTCATTTTTCCCACTCTTCCCTACCGATGCCACTGCCTCCACTTTATCATTCGACCCTCTCGATTTGGTAACCTTAAAAACTATCGAGTCCTCACCAGCTCAAAGTGTGATAGTGCTTAAGAAGACGTCTGTAAGAGCTTTGGATGTGTTCAAGAATGGACGTCCTAAAATCAACGGCACGTTTTCATCGGCTTCCATGTCTAGTACTACGAAGTCCACTGGGAAGACAAACTTATCAACTTTCACTAACAAATTCTCTACAATTCCCCGTGGATACTTAACCATTTTGTCTGCTAAAGATAGGGTCATACGAGTGGGCTTTAGGTCACCAAGACCTAATTTCTCATAAAATGAATATGGCATCAAATTAATACTAGCACCAAGGTCGGCCAAAGCATGGTTTTGGACATCACCACCGAACAAACATGGGATCGTGAAGATACCCGGATCAGTGAGTTTTTCCAGTAGGCTATTTGTGACCACGGCAGAGTATTCGACATTTAACGAAACATTCGAAATTTCCTCTAATTTATTTTTCCCTTTGAGGATTTCTTTTAAGAACTTAGTGTCACACCCCCAAATTCCACCTGCGGAGTACCACCGCTTGGAGGCGTGACTGACCAGGATCCAGCCACCAATTATATTGAGCATTGATCAACGGTAAAAATATTCACCAACCACGTTAGTTAGTAAACATCACAGTTTAAAGTTTTAAACGTTTCAATTCGAATAATAGTTTAAGTAAGCAGCGGAAGAACAAACCAAATAGTTTTCAAAACAAGGTTCATAGTTTAAAGATTATTTAGAACCCAACACACGGGTTAAGACGACCACTACACATCCCCAAGCTGCAAGCTCCTGAGTCACTGGTTACCTGCAAAGCATGCAGTAGGGTGTCAACAAAAATGTTGGCGAGTTCACGAGATGTCCAGTTTTAACTTTTCAAAAGAAAAGGTAGGTTGTTTAGGTAAAGCATTTATAATCACGTCATGGGGAGCTACCCCATATGAAAGCTACTAAATTTGAATTACCGAAACTGTTGACGAGAAGATTTGGTGCCCCAGGTCAATGTCTATCGTCATTGACCAAGATGCAAGGTCTACTAGTTCACGCCCGATCTCCCCCGGTCACGGTGTGAGGTTGTCAAACCTAATAGCGCTATCAACTAATAACCCGTTCGCCCCCGGCGATTAATCGGTACTATAAGCAGGGACTTTACACGATAGAGATTCGTTTAGTGTTGCTAGTTGTGATTTATAAATAATACCCAAACGTATCTCCCCCGGATGTAGTAGTACAAGAGTACCATTTGCATATTCCCCCAGAAATTATTAGTTTGAAAACATTCTTTAGTTTGTCCGTGTCCCTCCCTGGGACGCATGCTTTTAGTGTGTGAACTCACCTTGGGTTGCTCGGTAGACAGTTTACTTGGTCAAGTATGTTGGTCACCACGTCCTAATATGGTTACCAGTATAGGTCAGGTTCGGACACAAGCAGTCACGTATAAGGTGCACGTATTAACACATAGCATACAAAACATAGACGGGTATTGGGCCTGCTCTAATACTAGTTCAGTCAAACAGTAACAATTAGCACGTAGTCCAGTCAATCAGTAATCGTACACGAACAGTCCATACACTAAGGCCCAATAATGAAGACCAGTGGCCCACTCGAGACAAGGTGGTCTCGAGTCGAGACAGGGAGGTCTCGAGTCGCAACCAAGTGATCTCGGGTTGTGGTGGGGTGGTCTCAAGTAGTGCCGGTATGAGTCGCAACCTTAGGGATCTCGAGTCCAGTCTCGAGTTGAAATCGGAAGATCTCGAGTCGAGACCTTGGTGGTCTCGAGTCCCTGAAATCTGTTTTTGAGTTAAATGGACATGGTCTCGAGTTAAGACCATGGGTCTCGAGTTGTAACACGATGGTCTCGAGTCGAGACCGAAGGTTTCGACTCCAACATTGCTGTTTCTAGAATGCCAGCCAAGACATGTACTAACCAATAGAATTTCATGTGCATGATTTTATGTACTATCCAATAGAATTTTACTAACATGTTTTCTTGCCTAAATCCTAATTCAAACGGATCAAACAAGCATTTATCAAATATTCATAACATGTTCATAGTCTATTCAATTAGTTCATCATTTTTTTTAGGGTTTTCATCATGTTCTTCATTGGATACAAAATACCACAATAACATACACAATCGTGAACATTTCCTCATTAAATCAAAATACTACAATAACACACACAAGCATGAACATATCCTCATTAATCTAAATAAGCATAAGCCACAATAATCACATAACCTAGTCATCCTTATTAGTTCTTAAATCCAACATATCCGACCAATACATGCTTGTATAGTTCTTAAATCAAACATGAACATGTGCACCCCTATTCAAATAAACACTTTAATCATACATAAACAATGGTCATAGTGCATTTATCACTAAACAAACAAGGTGGGGTACTAACCGATTCAAGTGTGGGTATGAGGGTGTGAAGTAGTGAAGAATGAAGCTTCCAAATGGTTGTGTACAAGAGGATCCGTGAGTCCCTTGTGATTGTCGCCGGCTTGATCCGAGAGAGAAGGAGAGGAGAGGTTGTGTTTAAGGTTTTAGTGAGAGAGAGAGAGGGAGTGTGGGGATGAAATGAGAGAGAGTGTAAAGGGGAGTTTGTGTGAGGGTTTTAGGTTCTTATAAGAGGTGGTGCACCCTAAGTGGGTTCCGGATGGATTAAAGGAGGGGAGCGGCCCAAACGGCCCACTGTTTACTCGAGACCGAGTGGTCTCGAGTCGGGTTCGCGGTCTTGGCCCACTACAAACATATATATATATATATATATACTACATATACACACTCACATAGAACAAGAAGATAACACGACTTTCATTTAATAACATATATACACCTAATGTAATTACAAGATATTTGTTCGGGAAAACCTAGAGTGTCACATTATCCCCAAGTTTTAAGAACTTTCGTCCCGAAAGTTAAGGCAGCCACTGACAAGCTAGTGTAAGTGAGAACGTTTCAACGGGGTGTTACATCATCCCCCCGTTAGTTTGGAATTTCGTCCCGAAATTCGGTTGTAGCTTTAGTGCTGGGAGTTTCATTTGGGAATAACTCGGGATACTTGCTCTTCATCTGGTCTTCCCGCTCCCAGGTGAACTCTGGGCCACGGCGTGAGTTCCAACGAACTCGCACGAGAGGTATCTGGCTACGTTTGAGGGTTTTGATCTCACGATCCGTGATCTCAATTGGTTCCTCAGTAAAGTGTAGTTGTTCGTCAATAGTGAGTTCCTTGAAAGGAAAGACGAGTGTTTCATCTGACAGACACTTCTTCAGATTAGACACGTGAAAGACGTTGTGCACAGCGCTCAGTTCTTCAGGCGGATTCAATCTGTAAGCGACCTTACCGATCTTTTCGGTAATTTCGAATGGTCCGACATACCGCGGATTAAGCTTGCCCCGTTTTCCAAAACGAACCACACCCTTCCAGGGTGAGACTTTAAGTAGAGCCCGGTCACCAACCTGGAACTCTAGCGGTTTCCTATCCTTATCAGCGTAGCTCTTCTGGCGGTCACGAGCTGCTGCCATGCGTTGCCTAATCTGGG